>LR749819.1:390943-462993 GCA_902729485.2 Mus minutoides | reverse complement strand
CACACACACACACACACACACACACACACACACACACACACACTATTCCCTTTGCTCTTGACACTGCTGTATCTTCATGGTTCCTTGATCACTTTGTTTTCAGGTGCTGTCCTGTCCATTGCTCTACGTCCCTGCCTTTGTTTTAACAACCTTGGGCATGTACGCTTGTGCCTATCAGTTTGCCGACCTTCCTCACCTTTGCCCTTCTGTTGACCCTTGGCATTAATTTTTGCTCTGAAGCTGTCTGGTCTGTTTCTTAGGATTGTTGCTAAGCCTCTCTGAGCATTTCTTTTTCTCTCTCTGCCTGTGAAATGAATATGACATGCACTGCTCTTACTGTTAACCTTTGCAAACTTCATCTGTTTTCTGAGTTACCCACAGTGAGCCAAACATAGGCCACTCCTTGGGAAGTGGGTTCTGACATCGAGAAATCTCCTTTCTAGGATCAATGGGAGAAGAATACATGGTGTGGAGATTAAGAGACTGTGCCAGGCAATTTTTAAGTCACTTGGAATGTACATTAGTATGAGAAGTCCCCAACATAGATGTGGGCTTTGGACGAGAAGAACCTCCCGGAGAAACTGGTCTGCCTTAGTGTTCTGTTGCTGTGAAGAGATACCATAACTAAGGCGTTCAATTGGGGTGCTTGTTTATATTTTCAGAGGGTTGGTCCATGATCATCATGGTGGGAAGCAGACAGACAGTGCAAAGACAGTAGCTGAGAACTTTACCTTCTAATCTGTGTGTAGGAAGCAGAGAGAGAGAGAGAGAAGAGAGAGAAGAGAGAAGAGAGACAGACTAGGACTGGTGTATGCTTCTGAAACCTCAAAGCCTATTCTCAGGGACAAACCTCCTCCAACAAGACCACATTTCCTAGTCCTTCCTAAATAGTTCCACTAACTGAGAACCAAACATTGAAATATATTAGCTTATAGGGGCCATTCTTATTCAAACCACTCTATGGTATTAACTAGGTGTTTACTTTAAATGTTTCTGTGATAAAATACCTATAAAAAGGCAATAAGATGGAGAAAGGGTTTATTTCAGTTCACAATCCCATTGAATACAGTCCATTATGACAAGGAAGTCATGGAGGCAGGAGCCTGAGGTAGCAGGTTACATTGCTGTAGCCAGCTGGCTTCTTCCATTTTAGCCAGTGTACGACCCAAGCCTAGGGAATGATGCTGCCTCTTCTCGGTATGTGTCCTTCCTCACTTATCATAATCAAGATTAAACCCTCCCAAACATGCTGTTGTAATTGAACATTCTGTCAAGTTGAAAGCATTAACCCTCTTAACAGGTGAAGGGAAGACCAAAGTGCTCATGCCAAGTAAAGGGGAAAATGAGCTTGAGTTGTGATGGTGTGTACTTTGTTTATTGAGCCAGCAAACTCTAATATGGGAGTAGCAAAGTGGGGACAGATCATTTGAGACATTTAAAACTATATTAAGGTGCTTTTTTGAACCCAAACACCATTTTTCAGTAGCTACAACAATTTCCAAGCAATAAACCTACCATTTTCCTAAGTCAGTTAAGCAAAGATAATAATTTTAGGAAAAACAAAACAAAACAAAAACACTCTCTTGCTAGAAAAGCAACATGAGAAATATAGATGGGAGGCTTAGTCAAGGAAGCAAGGGTGGACAGGAGGAGATAAGGCTATAGCTGTGGTGTGGAAAGAGAGCATAGGAATTTGAGAAATTGTAGAGAATTGATGTTAACTTGACCAAGAGTTGGGGGTCTGGCAATGGGGAGAATTAATTTGGTTGGACTATAAAGTAAATTTGGCTAGCCAAGGAAGAGAGGGACTTCTGACTCGAGAGCCCTAGTGAGTCTCTTTGGCCATTTGAAGCCACGCTCCCTTCTTTTTCTGATCTGTGTCTTTGTGCCATCTGCCTGAGTGTCTCTATGAGACAGTCAGTGAACTTGAGCACAGATGATGCCACAGGGCGTGGCCTCCTCCCCAGCCTGTGTATCTGTATGATCCCTCAGGTCCCCTCTGCCACCTCTGTGGCTTTCTCTCTCACTACCCATCCCTTTGTCTCTTGTCATGTACACTCCAACCAAACCCCTTTGTCCCAACAAAATAATGGCAGGCCACCTGTGAGCAAAGGCAATTCCCCACTGAGGATTTGTGACACCTTTATGTTTGAAAGTTCCATGCCATCCACCTGATGGACAGCTCCTAAGGCAAAGATCATCCCTCTCCCTGGAGGATATTATTGACATTGGACACTCAAACAAATGCGGTGACCTTCTATAGCTTTAAATGTGTTGTGTCTCCTGTGCTTGACTGAAATAAACTGTGTGAGTAGACACCAAAGTTCACTCACGTTCCCAACTCTTAGCCCAGTGTCTAGTGCCTAATAACTTCCAATAATTTCCTTTTAATTAAGCAAATAAAAAAATAGTTGGCCGATATGAAATGGATTCCAAATCTGTTTCTTTGTTTTTATATACTTTTTTTGTTTGCTTTCATTTTTGTCCTATTCTTTGAGTTTTGTTTTTTGACAGATACTGAGAAAAGAACATGAAGTTGAGTGAGTAGGGAGATGGGCATATCTGGCAGGACTTGGGGAAGGGAAATAATAGGACTAAAATATATTGTATGAAATACATACACGGTTTTTTCTTTTTTTTGTTTTTTATTTTTATTTTTATTTTGAGGCAGGGCTTCTTTATGTAGCCTTGCCTGTCCTAGAACTTGCTCTGGAGACCAGGATGGCCTCCAACTCACAGAGATCTGCCTACCTGTACCTTCAGAGTGCTGGGACCCAAGGTATGCATCACCACTGCCTGGCTCTGAAAAAATTTTTTTCAAAGCAAAAAAAAAAAAAAAAGAACAAAATTTTCTCAGCTTTATTTTTTTCTCCTCAACAGAAATTCATGGCCTTCATGCTTACAACACTTCTAAGGATGTTGCTTGCCACATGAATTTCTTGATGGGTGGCTATGTTTCTTATGTAATACTTAAAATGCAGTAACTGTGTTCTAGTGAAAGCCGTGGATGTAATTGACTTAGCCCACAGTTGGATAGGCACAAAACCCAAGGAGGAATTACAGATCTAAGCACCGCAGTGTGCAGGGTGAAATCACTGTGTGATTTCAGATATGAATCTTTCATCATGTTATCAAATATTTGGCCAACACCAAATGATTTTATTTCCAGGACTAAGAGAGCCTGGTAAAGGTGTCAGAGCAGATCATTCTTTTTTATTTTTTTTTATTTTTTATTTTTTATTAGATATTTTCTTTGTTTACATTTCAAATGCTATCCTGAAAGTACCCTATAACCTCCCCCCTGCCCTGCTCCCCTACCCACTCACTCCCACTTCTTGGCCCTGGTGTTCCCCTGTACTGGGGCATATAAAGTTTGCTAGACCAAGGGGCCTCTCTTCCCACTGATGGCCGACTAGGCTATCTTCTGCTACATATGCAGCTAGAGACATGAGCTCTGGGGGTACTGGTTAGTTCAGATTGTTGTTCCACCTATAGGGCTGCAGACCCCTTTAGCTCTTGGGTACTCTCTCTAGCTCCTACATTGGGGGCCCTGTGTTCTGCCCTATAGATGATTGTGAGCATCCACTTCTGTATTTGCCAGGCACTGGCAAAGCCTCACAGGAGACAGCAATATCAGGGTCCTTTCAGCAAAATCTTGCTGGTGTATGCAATAGTGTCTGGTTTGGTGGCTGATTATGGGATGGACCCCCACGTGAGGCAGTCTCTGGATAGTCCATCCTTTCATCTTAGCTCCAAATTTTGTCTTTGCAACTCCTTCCATGGAAATTTTATTCCCTATTCTAGGGAGGAATGAAGTATCCACATGTTGGTCTTCCTTCTTGATTTTTTTGTGTTTTGGAAGTAGTATCTTGGGTATTCTAAGTTTCTGGGCTAATATCCACTTATCAGTGAGTGCATATCAAGTGACTTCTTTTGTGATTGGGTTACCTCACTCAGGATGATATCCTCCAGATACATCCATTTGCCCAAGAATTTCATAAATTCATTGTTTTTAATAGCTGAGTAGTACTCCATTGTGTAAATGTACCACATTTTCTGTATCNTCTGGGCTAATATCCACTTATCAGTGAGTGCATATCAAGTGACTTCTTTTGTGATTGGGTTACCTCACTCAGGATGATATCCTCCAGATACATCCATTTGCCCAAGAATTTCATAAATTCATTGTTTTTAATAGCTGAGTAGTACTCCATTGTGTAAATGTACCACATTTTCTGTATCCATTCCTCTGTTGAGGGACATTTGGGTTTTTTCCAGCTTCTGGCTATTATAAATAGGGCTGCTATGAACATAGTGGAACATGTGTCCTTATTACCAGTTGGAACATCTTCTGGGTATATGCCCAGGAGAGGTATTGCTGGATCTACCGGTAGTACTATGTCCAGTTTTCTGAGGAACCACCAGACTGATTTCCAGAGTGGTTGTACCAGCTTGTAATCTCACCAGCAATGGAGGAGTGTTCCTCTTTCTCCACATCCTCGCCAGCATCTGCTGTCACCTGAATTTTTGATCCTAGCCATTCTGACTGTTGTGAAGTGGAATCTCAGGCTTGTTTTGATTTGCATTTCCCTGATGATTAAGGATGTTGAACATTTTTTCAAGTGCTTCTCAGCCCTTCGGTACTCCTCATTTGAGAATTCTTTGTTTAGCTCTGTACCCCATTTTTTGTACCCCATTTTAATGGGGTTATTTGAATTTCTGGAGTTCAGCTTCTTGAGCTCTTTGTAGATGTTGGATATTAGTCCCCTATCAGATTTAGGATTGGTAAAAATTCTTTCCCAATCTATTGGTGGCCTTTTTGTCTTATTGATATCTTTTGCCCTACAGAACTTTTGCAATTGTATGAGGTCCCATTTGTCGATTCTTGATCTTACAGCATAGGCCATTGCTGTTCTGAGCAGATCATTCTTAGTTCATCCTTTGTTTCCAGAGTAGTAACATGAATGAAAATTAACAGCAATACAGATATTCAGAACCTATCCTGAGTTATTAGACCAACTCTTACAAAAACCAGATAAGCTTAAATGTGCAACAATAAAAGCCAAATGCATGCAATGGAGATTCTTCTATGGTTGTTTGTATATTGACTTAGAATACAAAATATAAGGGGTAGAAAGCCTATGTATGCCCTTAGATGCTTAAAAGAAAAAGTTGAAGAAATTCCTTTCAGAGTTATAATCATTCATTCATTGACTCATTCAGAAGTGTTATCAGACACCCAGCAGGTGTGGTACCATGCACAGTGGATGTGGCAGTAAGGGAAGAAGCTAAGATTTGGCTCTTGTATAGAAGGAATAATCTGTGTGTGTGTGTGTCTCTGTCTCTGTCTCTCTCTCTCACACACACAACACACAACACACACACACACACACACACACACACACACACACACACACACCACAAGTAAGCAGCAGTAGTAATTACTTTCTACTTGTGAAGTTCCTTGTTTCCCGTGGGACTTTTAGATGTTCACTATATGGGGAAACTAATAAAAGCTCTGTTTGATAACTTGTGAAGTTTTCCACAATTTTATGAAGTTTATATTGTTTAGCTATATGACAATCACTCAGGACTTCCTTCCTCCTGCGACCTGACTTTAAACAACAGCCTGGCTTCCTGGAGAAACCTGGTGGTAGTTGGTCAATGTGGAGGATAGCAGACCCCACCTTTGCTCAGCTGCTGTTCATGTGGGCCTGTATCATAAATATAGGTGTTCCTAATGAAAATGCTACCTCATTGATATACAGACTCTAACCAATAAAGCTGTTACTCAACAATTTATAAGAGCTGGAGTTTCAGGAACAAAATATAAAGATTAGTCCTGGCAATGGCTATTTCACTATATAACCTGCAGTCCATTTTTTTATTGAGATATAATTGGTATACAAAAACAATTTGCATAATTGATATATGCAAGTTTGTGAGGTACCCTGCAGTTCTTGTGTAATTCTTGCTTCATCATCCCTTCTAATTTATGACTAGCTTTTTATCCAGTGTAATATCATGGGCTACTGTGTGATTGTAGTAGAAGATAATGAATTTCCTGATGAGAGAAAAAAGAGATGCTTTTTACAAATGTGATTAATTATAATAGTGTTACACAACTGTAGGCCAAGAAATATGTTTCTAATAGTATACCAAATCAGAACAAAATATATTGATAGTTTGTCAATAAGAGATTATGAGAGAAGACGGATACTCCACTTAAGGATGATTTTCTCCAGGTCTTTTTCTTTAGAGTCATTTTTTTTCTAGAGATGAAAAATGTAAAGTCTATCTATACTGTTTAAACATCTCTACGTGGGTTTTTCTATATATCTACCAAACAGTGTGTTTTAAACCTCTTGGCAGAGCTACGATCTGTGGCAAATCTCTGCTCTCTTTGCACTTGTGACTTTGATGCAGTCGGTCCTTCAAGGCTGATCTCAGCTATGTGACACTGTCTCAAAGTCATAAACGAAATAAGTAAGGGAGAGAAGAAGAAACAAAAAAAGAGCAATGGGAGAGACTGGTTAGATCCTGACCTGGGGCTGCTGAGACAGAATCCCGAGGGAGCTCTCCTGGATGCCCTAGTATGAGAAGTGCCACGTCTGAGGCTCTACCATACATTGTGATCCTCTCCTCAGAGCAGGAAGGTGTGGTGACTCTGTACCTTGTCTTCCTTCTGTAGCGCCCTCTGCTGTGTTATTAGAGGTTCCTCTCAATTTCGCAGGGGAGGCTCATGTCAGATTTCCTCCCAGCACTGTCAGTGAGCCACCAGCACAGTTACAACAGTGAACTCTTCCCTCAAGCCTGAGCTTGCTGGGAGGTAACTGCAAGGTCTCTGTTAATTGCTCTCAATGCTTTTCTGCAGTTGGTGCCTTCAGTACTTGTGCTTGAGGGAACTGACACTCAGAGAGGGTAGGCTGCCTGACCCAGGCCACAGAGCTAGAGGTGTACCAGCAATAAACTTTAAACATTTATGCTTTTTAATATATTTTTATTAAAATATAACCTTACTGCCCCTTTCCCCTTCTGGTCCCTTCCATAACCCCCTACTCTGAAGTTAATAGCCTCTTTTCTTTTATTGCGTGTGTGTGTGTGTGTGTGTGTGTGTGTAAAACATAGAATGTAACTCAGGAGATATTATCTCAGAAATGATAGCAAAATCAGAATAATGACAATATCAATAGATAGGCTCACATGGAAAGGGGAAGATCTCTCAGGTCCTCCTCCCTAGAGAAGGAGACTGTTGTACAGCAGGCATCCTGATAACCTGGCTCTTAAAATCTTTCTGCTTTCTCTTTTGGGCCGTTCCCCAAGCTGCAGATACTGGAGCTGTGATGTAGATTATCCACCATGGCTGGGATCCCCATGATCCATTCATCTCTGTATTTAGTGGAGGTTTCCTGTGCAATCAAGCGAAGCTTCTTTGGTGAGGGGTGCTAGCTACATTTTCCTCTGAGTATAAAGATAAGATTTAAAATGTAGCTAGGGATTGTGTTGGTCTAGGGAGATTTCAGCAGTAGATTCTTTTCTGAGATTCATGACCTTACCAGCCCAGAGAATCTGGCTAGGTTTCCATTACCAACCATGACTTCCCTCCTTTTGAGTAAGCCCCAAGTACAATGAGACAGCTGTTGGGTGCCACTAACTTGTGGGTACACTTCTTGCACCTCCACCCTGCTGTGCTTTCATTGTTGTGGTTCGTAGGTATTGCATCTGGGTAGGACTATTTAATTTTTTCCCCCTCTCTTGGCAAGCTAGACTGCAAGAAAGAGGCTTTCAGGTCAGATCCAAGGCAAATAATCTAAAAGTGTAGTCTCCATTTTTCCTTAAAGCTGGGTGGTATAGTCTGTTGTGTGTATGTATCGCCTTTTCATTATCCATTCACCTGTTCAAGGACATCTGGGTTGTCTTCCTTCCTGGCTATTGCAAGTAATGAACACAGCCACGTGAGCATCTGTGGAATGGGCTGCTGAGTCCTTTGGGCATATGCCTTGGGGTGGTCTAGCTGGGTCATATGGTACATTTATCTTGAGTTTTCTGAGAACTCTTATATTGATTTCTAGAGTGGATAATCTGGATTATCCAGAGTAGCTGCACTGATCACATCTGGATAATCTTGGTATTTTGGGGAGCTAGAAGATTTATGTGGAGGTTTCAGACACCCTACAGTCTTTTTTTTTTTTTTTTTTGCCCTACTAACCCAATATTTTCTGAGAAAAGGGAATTGATTTGCCTGGAAGCAGTTTATCCTCCTGTTAAGCAGTTGCCTGGGCTCCTTACTCTCTTCTGTTTAGCTTCACGTTGCTTTCTATGTCTGCATGGTACTTGATCACATTGGTGGCCATAGATATGAATCATCTCCAGCTGACTGAGCTGCTCAGCCTATTGCTGGTACCTGGGAAGTCTTCGTATGACTGTACCTGGCTGTGCCCTTTGCCACTACTCGGGTGAGGCTGAGTAGATTCTCAATCTCCCTTATGCTTGTTCTTTCCCATCTTTGTCAAATCCCAGAGAACAGCACTCTATCTTGTCCTGGATGTTTGCTCTCTTTTTTTTTTTTTCCCGGAAAAATAAAGGACTTACTTATGAGAAGAGGGAAGGGAAGGGTTACGCTTTGGGGTTTCTCCTGTTGTAAATTTAAGAGGAAAGAAAGAATACCATCCGTTCCTGTAAATTTCCTGGCATAAGTTCCAGGAGCTGTGTGCACCCGCAGCCCCCTGGTGGCTCTAAGAAACAGAAAACTCTAGTTGCTGTCCACCAGCGCGCCCTGGAAGGAAGCAAGCTCGACCAGTGCATGTGTACTGAGGCGGGCGGGTGCTGGTGGAGTCGATGTGACTCTTCAAAGTAAATTAAGGAACTTTTCACATTTCAGAGGGGGGAAATTGGCAGTTTTCCAAGCGGCATAATTACAGGACAGTGTGTAATGTGTAATTAAACTTAACTATGAAGCAAACGATTGGAATACAGCTTGCTGGAACATCATTTTTTTTTTGTTCCCATGGCACTGACAGATCTTCCCCTCCCCTTGTCCCCGAAGCAGCTTCTGCAGCAATTGCTCCTAATTTTTTTTTTAATAAAATTATATGTTGCCAGTTAAACACACAGTTTCATGTAAAGGAACCTTTTTCACTTGAGTGACATTTTCCTTCTAGGTGATGTGGAGCAAAGATTCAGCTTAGAATAGCAAGGACCTCACAGCACAGCTTTGCAGGGGCTTTGAAAAATGATTCTTTGTCTAATAATTCATGTAAATACTTTTTATTCCTGCCTTTTATTCTCTTATTTTCATTCTTTCTCTGACCAAGGGCCACGGTTCCGAGGCTTGTTTTTATGTATAGCTTTTTTTTTCCCATGCTTTAAAAATAGCAGCATTAATTTCGTTGATTGTGAATATGCAAGCTGTGCCTGCCAAACAATCGGGACCCCTTGAGAGTGTGAATGCATGTGATTAGATTTACTAATTGGGCTGGAAAGCACAAATTCTGACTCCCAAAGCCAAAGATTTGAATGGAATGCTTCAGTCCTTAGGATGAGATCATTGTTAAACATGGGCCTGGCTTATTTCAGAGGACTGGTCCTTTGGGGAGGGAGGGCAGACACACAGGGATGTGCTGCTGGATGCAATGGTTATAGACTGCCTGTAAACCACCTGCCACCTGCTGTCCCACCTGCCTTCCTGGGCCCTCCTCTCAGTGTCTGAAATCTCAGTAGCTCGGGCTTAATATGGGTACTGCCTGCTTTGGTCTTTCTCGGTTTTCGACCAAAGATGAGATAGAGGTTCAAAGTATTCCACTAGGTTTTATGCAGTCCTCTTCTTAACTGAAAAACACCAGGAAGGGTTGGCATGATGCTTACACATGAATACCGCGTGGGAGGCCCTGAGTTAAACCTATAGCAACAAACAGAAGCGGTGGACATTAAATTGTTGATGTGTTAATTGAAATAAACATCTCACCCTATAATGAACTTTATGGTTGGCACATTCCAAACACAGGTCCACTGTGATTTACAAGCTATAGAAGGCCTATGTGTGGCTACCACCCTCATGACCCTGTTGGCATTAGCTACTGATTTTCTCAGTACTCCCCTATTTTGTCAGCTTCAAGCCCAGTCCAGTTTTTCTTCTATATTTTCTCACTTGGTGATTTAACTGCATGTTTGCTGGCTCTCTGCTTTATGACAAGCTCTGCTTCTCTCTGCTAAAGTCATGAGGCTTCTTCCTTCAATTACTGTCCGTATACCTGGCTTGGGAACTTACAGCTTCTTCCTCCTGAATGGAACCCATTGGCACCTTGTATTGTGGGTGGTTGGGTGCCACAGGTGGGAGGTGCTGGGGACACCTCCTTTGTTGCGGATGTGTCCCCAACTCCCATTATGGTTTGTTCTGTTTCCCACACAGCATTTACAGGAACCATTTATAGCAAACACTAGCCAAGAGTTTTCCAGAAACTCACAACTAGGACATTTCCACACATTCCAGCCTTATATAAATATTTATTTCTTCACCATACATAAAGGAGGTTGAGCACAATATCATGAACAGGCCTTCAAAGTGTAGGCTTTGGCCAAGTGAGGGTTTGGTTGTGCATTTCTTCTTCTACCCAGGCACATAACCCTTGAGGGCACAGCAGGCAGAGGCAGTCAGCACCAATGGTGTTCAAGAGTGTTTTCCTCCAGAACCTGTATCCTGTCTGTGGACATTGCACTAATGAGTGGTCCCAGGGCCCAGAGGTAGCCTTGTGACAAAGAGCAGGGTTGGAGGTCAGGCACAATCCAGAGAAAGGGAAAGGGCGACTATGGAAGGAAGAAGGCAGAAAGGTGGCTTTCTCTTTCTGTGCTAGTGATGCAGGGATCTAATTTTTTTTAAAAATGCAGCAAACATACAGAAATGGCAAATTATGGGGGAGCATGTGGAAGTTGTGAGTGACTGGGCTGCTAATTCCATGCACAGCCAGCCCCACCGAGGGGAGAACCATTTTCTTCATTGCCCACTCACTTGTGTAGTAACTGTATTAGTAAATTCCTACTGTACCCAGCACTCGGCTGGGGTAAGAAATTCACAGGTAAGATGGCCCTGTCAAGGCTGACCCCACCAGGAAACGCAAGACACCACACACACACACACACACACACACACACGTCTTCATACGTATAACTAATACTCTAAGAAGAGAGTGAATAATACTCTAGGAAAAGAAATATGAAGGTCTATAGAGCTTTAGAGGAAGGAGTTGTGGAAAGATTTATTGAGTAATTACCATATGAGTTATAGCTAATAGGAAGTGTCAGGGAAGGGTTGATTTCTATACAAAAGGTCCATATCTAGCTTGGCTCCTATAGGAGTAGACCACTCTAACAGGACCCTTTTGTCAGCAGAATTACCTAAGCTTAGAAATTCTTGTACAGGATAAGATGAAAAACCATATGGAAACCTACTACTATAGAAACTTCTTAAAATATATACATGTATGTATATTAAAATATATACATATATGGGAGGAACCTAAAGGGAGTCCACAATGAGAGAGACAGTGCCCCTAGTAGGTATTTTATGCTACCACATAAAAACCTCCGGGGCTGGGACTGAGTTGTAGCTTCTTGACTTTTTGGCCGAAGGAACCTCAGTGGAACCCTCCAAACACCACAGGCTGTTGCCAAGGCTACTGTTTGCTGTCCACCACCTGATGATAATGTCATGTTGCTGATGTTAACACTTGTGTTGTTGAACAGAAAGAGGACAAGCTTGTGCCTAAACAGAGGCTTCATTGCTACTGAGTAGGATAAGATGTACAGTACCGTTTAAAAAGCTTGATCTCATGAGCACGCCTTTAATCCCAGCACTCGGGAGGCAGAGGCAGGCGGATTTCTGAGTTCGAGGCCAGCCTGGTCTACAAAGTGAGTTCCAGGACAGCAAGGGCTATACAGAGAAACCCTGTCTCGAAAAACAAAACCAAACCAAAACAAAACAAAAAAGCTCCCAATACAGGGGAACGCCAGGGCCAAGATGTGGGAGCGGGTGGGTAGGGGAGCAGGGCTGGGAGGGGGGAGGGTATAGGGAACTTTCTGGATAACACTTGAAATGTAAATGAAGAAATTATCTAATAAATGTTGAAAAAAAAAAGCTAGATCTCATAGGACAAGGATTTCCTTTTCCCATTCTTTAAGTTCAAGTCTTTCTGGTTGAATAGCTCATAGCTGAACTTTAAAACTGGTTTTAAGTCAGGAACATTTTTATTGTAGATAACGTTGTATGTGATAATCAGTAAACATGTTCTGCTCAAAAATGTGTTTCTGAAATATCCAGCTTGTCTGTCCAGAAGAAAATAAATAATAGTTTCTTCCCCCCTTCCCATGCCCTCAGATCCACCCTCCTAAGCCAGGGTGGATTTCGGAGTACAGCCTTGATGCTGGGATTTGAGAGGGGAGCTGGCTGGAGAAGCACATCTCACTGCTGAGTCTCTCTCACAAGAGCCTCATTTTGTAAAGCAAGCTCTGTCAGAATGTTCTTCTGACAGTACACTAGAGGGTAGCTTAGCTTTAAGTGGTCTGTAATGTTAACATGCTGGTGACAGTATGAAATTTGACTTCAGAAACTCNAGCCTTGATGCTGGGATTTGAGAGGGGAGCTGGCTGGAGAAGCACATCTCACTGCTGAGTCTCTCTCACAAGAGCCTCATTTTGTAAAGCAAGCTCTGTCAGAATGTTCTTCTGACAGTACACTAGAGGGTAGCTTAGCTTTAAGTGGTCTGTAATGTTAACATGCTGGTGACAGTATGAAATTTGACTTCAGAAACTCCAGGCTTACTTTTTCGTCTAACAGCGACCACAGACAGAGCCAACCTCACTCTGCCATCTTGTGCCATCTTTGCTTTCGAGTGGCGGCCATAAGAGGCATTTGTAATCAGTCACATCATATGAACAAGTCATAGTTCTGCAGTGTGACCCTGAAATCACCCCTATTTTGCCAGCATGCAGAGGGCGTCAGCCACTGCCCTTCCTCCAGTCCTCACTCTTCCAGTTGTAACGTGCCTTTCTTACATACTGTGGCTCACCTTGGCTCAGAGTGGCAAAGAAATACATTAGAAGAGATACTGGAAACCTTTCTTCTCCTTTGATGCTGAACTTGGGGTTTCCCTCTGCATGCAGCTTTGCCTGCCTGCTCTCCACATCTCATGTGCACCTCTACTACAAAAGTATTACTGCCTTGCCTTGTAGGCAACATAAACAACTAAGGAAGTATGTTAAAGGCCACGAAGTAAATCTGTCCATCCTGTCTTATTCTTCAAGTCTCAAAACCAGCCAACCCCTCAGCTTGCTATTTTCTTCATGCATGTCTTCTTCTTCTTCTTCTTCTTCTTCTTCTTCTTCTTCTTCTTCTTCTTCTTCTTCTTCTTCTTCTTCTTCTTCTTCTTCTTCCTCCTCCTCCTCCTCCTCCTCCTTCTCCTCCTCCTCCTTCTCCTCCTCCTCCTCCTCCTTCTCCTCCTCTTCTTCTGTCTAGCAAGTTGTTCTGCAATATCAATGCGTTTTGCGGGTGGAAGAATTGCCTCAGATGTTGAGAGCACCGATTGTTCTCTGAAGATCCTGAATTCAATTTCCAGCAATCACATGGTTGCTGACAACCATCTACTATTGGATCTGGAACCCTTTTCTGTCTTGCAGACATATATGCAGGCAGAACACTGTGCACGTAATAAACAAATCCTTTCTTTTTTTTTTGTGGATGGATCAAAAAGTTGTGAATGGTGGGAAAGTAGGGGCAGGGTGTGGATCTGGGACTCAGCTGCTAGACTGAGGGAACACTGCTTTGTATTTCAGAATGTTGTCCTTGAACTTTGAGCATCAGTATCACCTGGGTGTTTGGTAGGAATGCCTACCACAGGGCCTAGTGCTGAATCAAGTCCACATTTTAACAAGGTCTCTGAGTGATCTGAGAATACTTTTAAAATATGGTGGGTCTGGAGCTGTTAAAAAGAGGCAGACAGGTACACGTGTCCTTCAGTACCCCAAGTACTCAACTCCCAAGCACCCTTTGGCCTTCTGTAGAACTTATCTGAACTGCCACCTATGCTCACCCATCCGGTCACTCCTGAACTTCGGGTAGCTTGTTCCAAGGAATGTTTTCCTCATCTGTGAAAGGGGATCTCATTCCAAAGACCTGTGAGGACCAAATAAAGTAAACCTATGAGAGTTTGTGCATGCCAATCATTTGATTTGTAGTAATCTTTTAAAAATTTGGGGTAAAATTCACATGCCATAAAATTAGGCATTTTAAAATGAACGATTCAGGAGCATGTCACACATTTGTAAACTCACCATCATTGTTTAACTCCAAGACATTATCACTGCCTCCAAATGGCCTTAAAGAGTTGCTGCAGTTTCCCATGCTCCCTAGCCCCAGCCACCAGATCACATGATCTCTCTAGTGCTTTTCTCTCCTTAATGATGGTCCATATTAGTTATAGAAAAAGCAGATGTATTATGTTTTCATTGGTTCTCTTTGCTTTGGATGCTTTTTTTCTTTTTTCTTTTTTTCTGAGACAGGGTTTCTCTGTATATTCCTGGCTGTCCTGGAACTCACTCTGTAGACCAGGCTGGCCTCGAACTCAGAAATTCACCTGCCTCTGCCTCCTGAGTGCTGGAATTAAAGGCGTGCGCCACCACTGCCCGGCTGGATGTCTTTTAAAATTGGAATATTGTTAGTGAAAATAAATCTTAAGAGGGTAGGTGTAGACCACTTTGTCTGTTTCTTACTCCTTTTTGTGCTGCAAGGTTCCAATTGAGGACCTCATTCACACTAACCCAGTGATGCGTCTCTACTGATTCCAAGCCCGAGCCCCAGGAGAAAGAGCGTTAAGCCAAGGATTCCCAAAAATCTAGGCCCAAAACAGCAGCACTCATATCACATGGGAACATGTCAAGATTACAGGTTCCTAGGTTTACATGAGAATCAGCGAAACACAGTTCTAGAGATGGGGCTTTGAGATTGGTGTTTCCATGTGCTTCCAGGGGATTCTAGTGTACAATCAAGTAAGCAAATCCCTGCTTGAAAGCAGCAAACCTGTACTGATGCCTCAGGTGCTCAGCACCCCTGTACCCATCCTTGGGTGCAGCAACATGCACAGAAGCCCAGGAGAGGTGTCAAAGGCCAGCTCTGCAGTGGAGTGGTAGCAGTGGCTCTGCCAGTGCTGGCTTGCAGGCGCTCAAGAGGGCCAAGTCCTTGACTTCCCTCATTGACGTTGGGGTCAGCAGCCACACAAACACACATAGCCCGTTACCCCTGCTGTTGCTTGAGCCCCTCCCTCCACCTTGTTCACAGAGGAGGGCCAGCATCGAGTGCTGTGATTGCTTCATGTGTTCCACATGTCTGGCTTTTGCATTATACCAAAGTGCAGGGAGCGTTTCTTTTTAATTGATTAATGTTCAATTCGAGGTCTATTATGAACCTCCAGGCTTTAATTACTACACTATTACCCCGTCGATTCCTTGCCATTTTATATTTATGGCCTTTATTATGCCTTGGTATGTGCAACTGCTTAATTTTATTCTAAATGCATTTTACCTCATTAAGTGGGTTTTATTCCATTTTTCTCATTTGTCCAGATTGTTATTTATCTCAGTACCCTGTGTGTATTTTTCTGCTTTTACTTTTTCACCAATCTGACCCCTCATGAGTTCTCTTCCTCTTTTTGCTGGGTTCTAGCATTCTCTTGCTCTTAGACAGAGTTCCCAAACATCCTGGACAGGCAGCACTGGGGATTCTCCACCTTGGCTGTCAGTCATACTCATGCTTAACTCCCTTGTTCCCAGCCTATGCAATTTCAGCTCCTGACTTCGTAGGCTGTATCCATAGGTTTTCAGCTATTCTCAGCTGCCTGTAAATTTTAAATAGCAAACTGTTTCTCAGGGAAGTTTTTGTTTTTGTTTTGTTTTGTCTTTAGGACTATATTGCTAAAATATTATTAAAATAATCTCTTAAACTTCAACTTATTATTATTTAGGACTTTGGTGGTTTGTTTGATCCTAGGGACTTGCCAAAGATTCATGATCAATTAAAATATTATTAAAATAATCCCTTTTTCTTCAACTAGTCCCCTTTCCCCCAAAGTGCCTCAGAAAGCTTACTGTTGGCTTTCCTGACCTACACGTTTTCTGCAGTTTTATTCTAGACCAATGACATGAAATCTTACAGGCACCAAGCAGCACCTGTATTAAATCAGAGGACAAGCTGATCTTGGCACACACTGGTTTATGAACCAGTGTTCCAAAGACATGCCAAAAATTTGTAGAGAGCCTCCAAGCTCAGGTGCTGTGTCTCCCACCAACGCCTTGCTTTGCGATAGAGCAGTTACTGGTGGGCACAGAAAGCAGCTGTGTCTCCCTTGCTGTCACCTTCTTGAGACCACTTTGCTCTTGAGCTGTAAGAATGTTCCAGAAATGCAATCCCAGCATAAGAGCTTCAGTGGTTACTGCACGATTTCGGGGTCACCATCACCACTATCCCGTCTGTGGTCTTTGGGGCATAAAGATCTTCGCTTCCATTTCTATGTCCCGTTAATCTTCACAAGCTTTTGTGGGGGGACATTTCTGTCCCATTTTAACATGGGAGAACAGATGAGTCACAATGCCAGGAGTGGAATGTGCCAGAAGCTATCCCAAGTTTATTCCCATCCAGGGCCACTGTGCTGTGTGTGTTAAGCCCTTGCCCAGGGCCAAGGTTGCTTAGTATTAATCTTTCACTTTTAGTAGGACTCCTTAGCAAAGAATGTGTCCTCTCGGGGCAAACCACCAAAGTGTCTGCCTGGATCTCTTTATTCCTATATTGTGTGACCTTAGAAAAGTTGAACAGCATCTCTTTGCATGTGTCCCTATCTGCAGTGTGACAGTGGTGTTGTACTTCAGTTATACATCCTTTGAGTGAAAGAAGGCAATTCGAGCAAAGCTCTTAGAAACAGGCCTGAGAGATAAGCTCTGTGGTCGCTACTTAGCCTTTGCTGCAGTCTTGACTACATTCCTAAGGCTTTTTTCTTTTAGGTGTATTTTCTCTGGAGCCATACTCCACATCTGCAGATCTGGTGGGCATGTGAGTCTAGTGGGCTGGCAGCCCTTGATTCTGACTTGGTGTGGTATGCTGGCTTGCATGGAATACCTTCTACAATTACAGAGCTTCTGTTTAGCCCACGTAAAAATTACCCTCTTAGGACTTTGGTGGTTTGTTTGATCCTAGGGACTTGCCTAAGATTCGTGATCACAATGAGCCTCCTGAACCACCTTATTGAAGTGACCTGGTGCTCTTCTGAGTAATTGTCTCTGGGTTTCTGAGGACCAGTCATCATCTCATTGGAGACAGGTGGAAAAGTGATTCCTGCCTGGCTGCCGAGTTTTTTCAAGAGGAGACAAAGTTGCTTTCCCCTTTGCCCTTGTAGGCACCTGGAGATATAATATAACATTATTCAGTGTATCTGCTGTCATTAGTGCAAATGACACTTGTGTTGGTGTGTATGAAACCTGATTGCTACACATCAGGATTTCCATTTACCTGTCAGTCTAAGACAGACATCATCGTGTAAGAGAGACATTTCCCTATCTAGGTAGAAGGAGAGTTTTATCTTTATTTTCATGCCATCAAGGGTTCTAAGAGCTAATGCTCTATGGTGGCTCTGCATGATTAGTAAGTATTAAGACTTCAATGCAGTAAACAGGGTGTCATGAGCGGGGTTGCTCTGGGGTTCCTTGCTCATCTTTGTGCTAGTTCCTTGGGTTTCTGCTTAAATTGAGCATGTGACTTCCTGGCCTGTGCTTCCAGTGTAAGTTGGTAAGAGCAGAAGTGTAGATCTCCAGACCTGTCACACTAAAAACACAAGAAGGCTTCTGGCTTGCTTTCATGTGTTCCCAGAGGCCTGTCATCAGAAAGGTAATCTTTTACAATCACGATTTTAGTTTAGTTCATAGTAAAAGTGTTGCATGAAATGTTGTCCAGGGGCCACAGAGGAATCAAAGGAGGGGTGGAATAGAGTAGAGAGAATGAACCCCGACTCTGTGAAGCCTGTTTCGGGCGCGTTGCTTCCACTTTGTGCTTTTCCGGCACAGCAGTCTCATAAAATGGGTGCTGTGGAATATCTGTAGACCTGGAAGAAGACAGTGAGGGCATCACTGAGCCTCTCCATACCTCAGAGTTAAAGCAACAAGATTGAGAATGGAAGAAAAGCACCCCCCCCTCCACACACACACCATGAAGACAGGGACATTAATTAATACACAGGGGGTTCAATCCAGGGCTGGCCCCAAGAACGCCTGAGTGGACTGTACTTGGCCTAGTCGATAGAACCTCAGCAGGAAGTGGAAGTGTGTGTATCGGAGCCAGCACCTTGTTTGTTCATCAGCAAACGGATTCTGGGGACAGAGGGCATGCATGGGCAGTCCTGTCCGTCCTGTCACTCAGTCTCAGCTCAGGTACTGAGCATGCAGTACCGTTAGTCAAGCCCAAGTCAACTGGGTCCCTCATCTGCAACAATTGGAGAAACCAAGTATTTTGAGCATGCCTCGGGGGTGGGGGGTGGGGGTGTGTGTGGAAATTCATGAAGATGCCTCAACAACTTTGATTGTGTACTCAGGAGAACAGATACTCATCCTTAGAGAATAATGGAGATTAGTGAGAAGGGTCTATTTTAGCGGGATTGGGGTTTCTGAACCTACAAAGCAACCCATAAAACGTCCCTTGGTCTAACTGGGCTAAGTCCACTGATGTTCATGCCAGGTGTATGAAGTCACATTATACTCTAAAGGGGCTAGGAGAGCTTGGAAAGATTAAAAGAGGAAAAAAAAAATATTGTTGGTTTGAGATAGTGTCTATCTGTCTATCCCAGGCAGTATTTGAACTCAAAATACTCCCTCCTAAGGCTCCCAGTTCCTGGGATTACAGGTAGCTTGTACTACCATTCCCAGATAACACTTTAAGAAATGAATTCCAAGCCGGACTAGCTATGATCTAGAATTCTTCCTTTTATCTCAACAGTCTTGAGAGGATAACATCAGCTAATGTATACCTCCTTATTCCTGTGGACATGTTGGGGATCAGTTGATAGATATCAGGTAAAGACAGCCATAAACTAAAAAATATATAGAGTTCAGGTTTACACAGGTATACAGTGTTCTTATTTTATAAAACAAACTTCTTTTGGTATATGACACATTGTAAGATGGGTGATCATAGTAAT
Source organism: Mus minutoides (assembly GCA_902729485.2). Lineage (NCBI taxonomy): Eukaryota > Metazoa > Chordata > Mammalia > Rodentia > Muridae > Mus > Mus minutoides. The sequence continues at coordinate 443,770 of LR749819.1, read as the reverse complement.
TTTAAGATTTCATGCATCAGTTGCTGGTACCACTCTTGCAGAGGACCTCACTCTGTTCCCAGCATCCACACTGGGTTCATCAGTTGCTAGTGCTGCTCTTGCAGAGGATGTGAGCTCAGTTCCCAGCATCCACCCTGAGTGCCTTACAGCTTCCTACAACTCCAGCTCTAGGGAATCCAGTACTCTGGCCTACACAAGCATGTCACGGATGTGCACATATGTTATCCCCACCCCCATCTAATTAAAACTAAAATAAATATAAATGTCTAGACTTTAATTTTGGTTTCTGTCTGTGCTGGCTACTTTTAAGCCAACTTGCCAGAAGCTAGAGTTGTCTGAGAGAAAGGCACTTCAGCTGAGATAATGCCTCTCTAAGACTCCAGCAGAAGTTTAGGTTTTGTTCTGTTTGTTGTTTTTGGAGACAAGGGTTTCTCTGTGTAGCCCAGGCTGGAACTTCCCCTGTAGATTAGGCTAACCTTGAACGCAGACATTTGCCCTCTTTTGCCTGCCAAGCATTGGGATCAAAGGTGTGTGCCACCAATCCTGGCTGACTTATCTTTAGTGATTGATATAAAGCTTAGTCTATTGTAAGTAGTGCCTGTCCTGGGCTGATGGGCTTGAGCTCTAAGAAGCAAATGGCGAGGCACAAACTACCAGGCAGCATCCCTTCACGGCCTCTTCATCAGCCCCTGCTTCCAGGTTCCTGCCCTGTTTTGAGTTTCTATCTTAACTGCCTGTGATGATGAACTGCAGTAAGGAAAATAAACCCTTTCGTCCCCATGGTGCTCCATCAGCAGCAGGAACCCTAACTAAGACACCATCTCAGAGTATAATTTAACCGTATAGGAGAAAATAAAGATTAAAACTCTGCACTGGTGCTTTCAAATGGAGCTTTTCTAAATGGCTCAGGTAAGCATGACTTATTTCCAAATACTGAAGTTGAACATAGTTATAGAAGTGTGTTAAAAAAAAAAACAAACCCAAAAGCTACTACCAGTTTAAGCATCTCTCACTGAAGTAAAACCTCATTAGTAATAGTTGTAATAATAATTTCTAAATTATTCTTGTAAAGTCTCTCACCTTAATACTTAAACAGGGAACTTTAAATATGGTGTCTGCCGTGACTACGAGAATCTGGAAGGAAGGTTTGTGTTTCTTCGGGCAAGTAAATATGAGAAGATAGATGAAGTATTAAAAATAAAGAGAAGGGCTTCTCCAAGTGATTTGCATATTGATTACTTAAATTACTACTTAATTTAGTGCCTGCTAATAAACTGTGTCTTGGAAATGTTTCCTGAACATTTATTGGCTGCAGTAATTCTACCTAGTGTATGCGGATCACATCCTCATTAAATATTGATGCCCTCATGAAATGTTAATAGAATGTTAATGTGAAATACAAGGGAATGTGCTCTCTGGGAGCCTGCAGCTAGATGTGAGAGCTACCTGTCTCTGGCTTTGCTTTATGCCTGTCTTCTTGCTGTTTTCTCCAGTTTGTTTCCTCATTACCAGGAGATTCACACTTCTCCCTGATCTGGTGTCTCCGATACAATTTTTTAAAGAGAGGAATAAGATTTTTTTTTTTTTAATTCTGATCGATGAGAATGCAGTTGTTCTACCTGCCTGCTTTTCCAAGCAGGAATTCTCGCTTTGAACTAGAATGAAGTCTGGTAAAGGAAGTGCTGTTGAAGAGCTAGGCATGAGGTCTCAGGAAACAACTAACACCCTGGCCAGGGAGCCAGGCCCCAAGGCCTGGGAAGATGACCCTGTCTGGAAGGACCACTGCTCTGAGGGTCAGGATCACTGCACTCAGCAGTGGCCTTGTGTGCAGAAAGTTCAGCCTTTGTCTTCCCTTGATCTCTTTCCTAAATGCTCTGCCTTGTCACCTTCATTCTCTTACCTGTTCCTCTCCTGACTTCTGGGTATCCATGGCCACTCAGTAACCACAAGCCTCATGGGTTCTGGGCTCCAGATGCTACCCTCCAGGTCCAGGCCCCTCCACTCTGTAGACTAGACAATGTGTTGGCATTCTGACTTTGTCACCCAAGGGGTGATGACCTGTATCTCTCTACCTGGCATGTTTTCCTGCTCTCAGACCCAGCAGGTTCTTGATCTCCCTCTGACTCTCAACGACCAAGGAAACATCCTTGACCTTCTGACACATAGACTCGCAAGCTTTCTTTCGTTGTAGTGTGCATGATGGATTAAAATCGCATATTAGCTTTTCATCCTTCTCTTCATCAGAATCAATGCATTGTAAAGTCAAGGCCCTTATGTATCTTGTTCCTTATTTGAAGATTCTAGCCTGGTAGCTAATAGGTGCTCAATTAATATGGCTGGTTGAGTGAATAAAATACCAAGGGAATGCATCCCTGCCACTGCCAAGATCATAGTCTAGAGAGGTACATTAATTTGCTTTGTGCTATGATAACCAAATTTCTGAGGATGAGTAACACTATAAAGAAACAAGGTTTATTTGTCTCACAGTTCTGGGCCGACATATGGTGATGGACTTTATATGCATGTGTGTGTACACGCATACACACTCCTCTTGGTGTCTGTTTTGTCTGTCTACCTGTTCTTCTTCTCCCTGTCTATTGTCCCCACCCTCTTTATAGAACCATCAGTTTTCAGTCACGGGTACCACCCAGAAAATCTGATCTGGTCCACATCCCCTATTACTGTCCCCTCTCCTAAACACCAGTCTTAATCCCTTACAGTGGGGATTAAATTTTAGCCCAGCCTTGAGGAATACTCAGTCTGTCACCAAACTATAATAAAGGAGAAACTGAAACACACACTGAGCAGCAGTGCTCCCGGGAGGCCAGCAGCTGAGTGGCTGGGCAGCTAAGGGGATAGCAGTTCAGCCTTACAGGGGAAGAGTTTCAGCCGTAGCTCCAGATACGACGAATGTGATTTTGTGTAGGAGTAAAGAAAGCGCCTCCTCAAGTATGATTGCTTTTGTTGGCATATGACTTTGTACTTTATTTACTTTGGAGAGTTGTATTCTCTTTCTGTTCTATCTATATGAAAAATGGTTCCCTTAGGTTTAAATAGCGAGATCATTTTGAGCTAGCTAAAGGAGGCAAGAGAATTCCTTATGAAAAGCGGAATTTTCAGAAGATGGACTGTGAGGCCAAACCTTGACTACAGGGAAGAATGCTCTAATAAAGAATAGGAGACCTGGGACTCATAGATGCTCCCCTGTGTTTATTTTTCTGTCACCAGCATCCATGTAATGCCATACCCCGTGAAGGCTGTCAGCACAGGTAGGTCTGTTTCCCCTATTCCATTAGTGACAGTTCTTTTCACTGTGGCATACTGTCTGACTGAAAGAACTGAGGCTAAGATGGCTTTTTATTCTGGCTAGTGACTGTACAGGTGTCAGACTAGCATGGGGTCGGAGGGCATGGCAAAACAAAGTGGGTCATATCATAGCAGACAAGGAAAGGAGGAAAAAATAAAACCCAGAAAACATTCAGGGGAAGATATCACCCACTTCTCTACCCTCAGAAACCTACTTCATCTAGCTAGATAGGGCCCACTTCCTCTGTTTTAACACCCCTAAAGCTGTTGTACTTTCTGTAGCTTCATCAAATCTACACACTGAATCAGTCAGGACCTTGTGATGTACTCATTTCTGGAAATGCCTTTGCCTTTGCCGACACACCCAGAGTTGTGTACCGCTGAGCTGAGCTGAGCTGAGCTGAGCTGATTTATATTCTACTGAGGTTGGCAAGATAAGCAAACCACTCATTTGCTTGAGGAAGTCTCAGTGAAGTACTCTAGCTGTTCTAATTGATGTGGTCCCCAGGCATGGTTCAGTGAGATCATGCAAAAAAACAGGGAACCCTTAGAAAGAAATAAGCCATGGAAGTGTTGAAGTTGCACACAGTTGCTGTTCCTGAGTATAAGAGATTGTCTGGGCAAGGAAGAAGTCCTGTCACTTAAGTAGCAAATCTGTATCGTTTGGTCTTAGAAAAATGCTTCCCAGGCTCCTATGTGCATATGAAGACCAACAAGCCAAGCAAAACATCTTCCTGAAGGCCAAGGAGCTGTAGGAGGCTTGAAAAGTATTAAAGTCTGTATTCTCTGTGTTTTATTTAGTGATAGCTCCAAGAGTCATAGGTGGAGGATGACCTATGTCATCTCCTCCCAGGAGGCTGGGGTGATCCACCTTATGCCTTCTTTTTTTTGGAGTGAGCCTAGAGTCTTCTGTGTCTGGTCACACTCTCTTCTCTGACTGATCCCTCTTCTCTCCACAGATCGTGCTTGAGAACAGCAGCCGAGAAGATAAACATGAGTGCCCCTTCGGCCGCAGCAGTATAGAGCTGACCAAGATGCTGTGTGAGATCCTGAAAGTGGGCGAGCTGCGTGAGTACTCATGTAGATGCCCAGTGGGTGTAGACTTTAGCAGACCCTCAGCTTCCAAGGTGGAACCCCCACCTCTGTGTCGAATTCAGACCTTTACATCCCTTCATCAGGGTCCATTCTCTGACTCAGGTTTCCTGCATGTGTGTTTCTGCATGTTTGCTATGCATAGGTACATTAAAGACTACAGGAATAGAGAAGTTGGCAGGTATTGTGGCAGTTTCCAATATTATAAAAATGAGTACATATTACAACTGATGCACTGTTGATTAGGTAAAAGATCTGTGGATTTCTCCTTTATTCTAGTTTCTAGTCTTCTTGTAGACCATTTCCTTTACTTTCTTTTAAAACAATTTTTCTCTATAAAGAAAAATTGAATACTTTAACGAAATTCTCTTTCTACCAGGGTTTCAGATGTGGGTAATATTTACTCTATAAAGAAAGAATTACTGAAGGAAACAAGTAGCTGAAAATGAAAAATTGGCTAGAGATATGCTTTGGGCTCTTTTTCCTACTCACATTACAAAATTTATGAGAGGACATCCAGAAAAAGAGATAATAATGTCCCCTGCCTCTTCGTCCATTGGTACAACCTGGCTTTAGCATGAAGGTGGATATGACTTAACCTTCTTCCGTTGTCCTTGCCAATGTCAAGTCTCCTTAAAGCAGCTGATTCTCACTTCTACCATCTATGGAACTGGCACAAACCTATAAATTCTTCCTCTTAAGCTTAGTAGCATGAGTGCCAGAGAAGACTGTTTATATCAGGAAATGCTGGGCGTGGTGGCATGTGGTTCTATCGTGAAAAGCACAGATAATGTGGCCACCTGTTTTGAGAACTGAAAATAATGATGTAGAGTGATTAACGGGAAGGGACCTGATGATTAAATTGAAAAAGGAATTATGTTTTATTTACACTGTGGAGAAAACTACAGGTACTGTGGAGAACAATGAGAAAATTTAGGGATTAGGAAAAACCTAAGAAGTTGAACTGTTGGACCATGAAAGAGCCAAGCATCTTTCAACCACTGCCAGTTGGGTAAAGAAGCCAACCTTGGCATGGACATTCTGAGGAAGGCCATTGCCTGTGAGGCCTCCACACTGCAGAGTTGCATTAGGAGTGGGGCAGCCCACCCAGGGGAGTCTGTTAATTGATGCTCTTCACTGTGGGGTTGAGATTTCAGCTCATAGAGATCCCTGATGTGAGTTGTCGTTTCCTTTCCTAATGGAGCTTGTTGTCTTCAGTATGGGTTACTATTTGTTTGGCTTAAGTATGTAAGTCCTAATCAAACAACCCCCACGTACTCTTTCAATCTGATAACAATTTCGTATTTATCTTGGTTTCGTGACGGGAACTGTTTAATGTCATGTACTTACAAGGCTATCTGAATCCCTCCATTTCTAGAAAATGTAGAGACATGAGCATTTCTGCGTTCAAATTCCTGAGCTCCATTGCTTCTTTTTCACCCGCCCTTTTTATCTTCCCAATACCATACGTTGGCATTTTGATCTCATCTTGAGGGAACCAGAGTGTACACTTGTGCTGTGATTTTCTGTGCGTGGCTTTCTGTTCTTCTCCTTTGCTCTGATGTCATACTCTTGCCAAAATTGGCCACAGTGGCAGGGAAAGAGATGTTGGCAATACAGAAATGCTGCACTCTCTCTGGTACCATGGTGTCTATGGGTAATTACGCACCAGAGTAAATGGCTCTTCTAGCCATTCCTGGTCCCTCTAATAGGAGCATTTGGGGTGAAGATCTGAGTGGGGTCTTCACTTTAAAACTGAAAGTGCAGAAACATCAGTGTGTCAGGAGCCTGTTAAGACAAAATACTCAACTTGAAGGGACCGTCAAGGGAGGCATAGTTGGACTTTAAAGTGGGCTGTGGGTAGGGTTACTGTGGAGCTGATCTGAGGTGGACCTGGGGTCGTTGCGGCAGTCTTGGTAAAGGAAAGGAACTGTGGTGACAGGAGTCTGAAGTCACAGCTCTCTAGGAAGTCTCTGCTCTGTGTAGCTGAGGATGGTTTGGAAGAGGCTGCAGGTTCCAGCCTTTGGCGATGTAGATTTGCTGACAGCTCCTAGAGGTCGTGCTACTTCATTTGGGATAATGGTGGTATCCCACAGCTGAGACGGAGATAATAGGGTATAGAAGGTGTCTAGCCCAAGGACCTGGACTGTGGTGCAGCTACTCTTCTTATATCTCCCACCTTCTAAGGAAGACCTTCCTTGGCATTCTTCCTAGCTCACACAGCGGGTAGTGGAGTTGCCTCTGTACCAAGGCTGGGCTTGAGTGGCAAAGTGGTAGAAATGTTATTTCACCTAAGATAAGGATTTATATCCATTCACTCAGTAAAAATTCTACTGAGCTTTTATAATGTGTTGCATACTGCAGCTGTAGGTGAAGCAGATAGAGTGTCTCACCACAGAAACTTCTGGAATTTTCTTAAATCTCAGAAAGTGAAAAGATGGGCTGGTACCAACATCTTACCTGTGAGATTTAAATTTATCATGTTTTAAAAATAACGTCTATTTGTGATACAGGCCAATATTTCTAATATTTTAATAGTTTCATGTTTAACTTCCAATCTGACCTTCTGCTCACCGTCATCTGCAAGGGCCATTCTGGGCATCTTTCAAAGCTTTCAAAGGGTTTTCACTTCTCTGAAGTGCAACGTGCCCAAATGGCTTGTTTTCTGCTCATAAAATATAAAAAGACAGCTGTACTCTGATTGAACGCTGGACATCAAATGATAAAATACCCCATGGTAAGAGGAAAATTGCTTTTTTAAAAATGGATTGCCTTTTGCTCAGTACCATATTAAATACGTTACTAATATGAAAACCCATTTGAAAGTTCCCTTATACTGAAGGAGATGCCCATTTTTCTTCTTCTAAGGCAAATTAGTTTCCACATTCAAATTCATCTTCTCTTGGCTTATTTGCTTATTTTCCCTTCTCACTCCAAAGTTCACAGTTCTGAATAGTTCTCAGATTTGTATGAATAATTGACCTTGAAATCTTGGTCAATTTCACTGTTAGCAAATGCTGAGACCAAAGAAGTGCCCAGTTAAAAATCTAACCAGAGAGAGCAAAAGGATGTTTATAAGTAGAAAGATTTAATTTTCTAGAAATTATTTCTCCTTTGATTTTAATTTTAGGTCTCTCTAGGAAATTTAGTTTGGAAGTGCCAATTATAATTTGGTATCTGAAGCAAACATTAAATTACAGATACCAAATATATGTGAACATTTTTTTTTTAGGTTGCTTAAGTATACACACATACTATTCTGCTTCCTAAGTTATTGGGATGTCAGGAGGCAAATATTATCTCTAATGGTATGGCTTAAAATAACATCTATTTCTATGCTCAGACCACTTTATCAAGGTTATTTAACTGAAGTCTGTAAGACTCAAAATCAATAATATCTATGTTTATTAATGAAGGGAGGTCCTCTGATGACATTTTATGGAGTTACTCACTAAACTGGCACTCAGGATGTCCAGGAAACTGCAGAGAGTGGTAGGCAAAGAGAATGGTGGCATTTGAAGGTCTGAAGGGCCCAACCTCAAGCCCAGTACAGCCACTTGTTGGGTGTTTCTACATGCTTCTCTTCTAAAGCCTTCAAGATAGGAAAGGTATTTATTTGCTTGGAGATTTTGTAGATGGCTGGAAGGGGTGGTACCCCCTTCTTACAGGAGGAAGGATATAAGCAAACCCACATGATAGCTTCAGACCTGAGTCCTTAGGAAGCTGTTAGCTCCCAAGTAGAGAGATATAAAGAGATAGTTGTGTTGTTTTTGTTTTCATAACATTTTTCTTCAAGTAAGTAATGAATTTTCTGATACAGATTGAGCAATTGCCTTCCCGTTGAACCTGCCACACACTGCCTATACTTCATCACTAGCTGTCGGGCACCTTCCCTATATGTGAGGATCTTAGTCACCGTGCCATGAACTTAGAACATTTTCTGAATCCTCAAGCTGCTTGCAGGATAACTGGAGCACCCTTCACATGAACTAATGGTCAAAATTCATCGCCGTCTATAGTGTTTCATTGTCGGCAGACTAATCTTTCTAGAAGGCAGTGATATTCTGTTTCTGGAATGGGCACAGGTGGAGAAGGTGTGCTAGAGAGACATAAGAGCTTACACACGTGGGAACAAAAGAAACTAAAATTAACCCCAAGAATATAGGCATGTAGGTCTGGCTAGAGAGATGGAGGGAGTGGATGCTGAAAATCCCAAGGAGAAACTAGGTGGAATTTCTGAGTGCTCAGAGAGCTCTAGTTTTATGATGTTGCAAAAGGGGTTTGGGGGGAACAAGCTAAAGGAGGAGATGCCAGCTGCTGATGCAAGTGTGAAGTTGTTGCAGGAAGTATTTAGACCTAGCCCCTGTGCCAGGTGATCTCACTAACTCTGTCTGTCAGTCCACTAACCCTGCTAGGCCACATGGTTCCCTCCAGGTCATCTCTCAGACACCCCTGCACCCCCCAGTTCCTCTCACTTTCACACAATGCCCCACTCAACATTGTTTAGCCACTCTTAATGCTTAATTAGCCAATCAGATTTATGTATCATTAATAACACAATTTATAAGATGTCAATACAAAAATTTCAGAGACAAATGATAATGATAAAGCTTTAACACAATTATTCTAACCTTTTGATAACACTACATTAGCCTGCATTCTGGTTCTCTCTTTCTTCCTCAGACCTCTCTCTCTCTGTCTCCTCAACTCCTCACTCTGCCTCCCTTCTCCTGTCCAATCACAACCCCCCCCCCCACTACCCTCATGTGATTGGACAGGGAAAATCCTGCAACATGAAGTCATAAGTATTTGTCACTCAGAGGGGTTTGGACCTGACCGTAAAGGCCATGGGAATCAATAGAAGTATTTGATTCACAGAAGGCTATCCTCGTCATGAGCATCACCTTCTAGAGTTTTATTGTTTATCAGGTGTGAGGAGGACTTTTAAGGATGATGATGTGTAGAGCCAGGAACAGTGCCAAGCCAACACCCAACAAGCCTCCCCCTGATAATGCAGCAACGAGGATGATTCCATCTACAGCCAATTGAAATCCCACCCGATTGCATGAGGGCAGAGTCAACAGGTCCAATGCTTGATTAACCTGTGGGCAGACCTTCAAGAACCCCAGTCTCTCCATTAGTGTGCCGCTTCTAGCAGAGTCGTGGCTCCTGACACATGTCCAGAAGCATGAAATGCTACCTTTTCTCCTGACGGTCACTTCTCTCTGTGTGAACACGTTTCTAGAAGTCATCCACATACTCCTCTGCATGTATCAATGTCTGACACCTTGACCTCTGCCCACCTCACCCAGACATCAGAACACGGAATGGAGCTGGCCCAGGCCAGACCAGTCATTGCTGCTAATTAGACTGGAAGTACAGCAGGCCTTTCCTTTGTGTTTGACTGCCAGATGCCTATCATAGCAATTAGATCAAGAGCCCCAGAGTTCTGTTCTGATGGAGAAATGATAGATGTCTTGGAATATTTTCAGCCCTTATATGTGAAAAGGCTTTTCCTCTGTATTTTTCTTACTGGTGTAGAAAACTACAACAATTTATGGACAGATCACTGCCCTGTCTCATCTTTCCTGGTAATTGGGCAAATGCACCAGAGTTTTTTAATGTGACAATATTAAAGGTTGCTGAAGAGGGGAAGTAGAGGTTTGACTATAATGCATTTCTCTTTCATCAGCAAGATGCAAGGGCTGGGGCTCCACTCCATTACACTCACGCTAGCAAATGGGTGTTCACAGGGCCTCACATAATCTTCCATGTATTGGTCCAAGGTGGCTTCTGAAGGACAGATGGACACATTTGTGGTGAAAGACTCCATAATGCCTTCAGTTTTGCCCTGTTTACCTCCATAACCACTTGCAATTAGATCAAATAACACATTCTATTTAGCAAAATTAATGAGGAGGAAACTTAGATCACACCATGGAAATAATAATCACTTCCAGACCTTGTCTTTCGGGGGCAACATTTATTCAAACAAACCAGTGGTGCTGAGTGGAGCATCTTGGCCCATTTATCACCTAGACACTTGTGCTTTAGCAAGTAAAAAAGAACACACGGAGCACGTGGAAGTGCTCTTCGGCCTGCTGCAGCAATTAGAACAGACACTTAACTCTGGGACATTGGTTTGTGTGAATATTGAGAGCTACAATCCATCACTTTCATTCTCAGTTATAACATTCTAGTTGAAGAAAGGACAAGAAAATTAGATTTTAGCAATTACATCTATTAAGGACAGTTTCCCCTCCACACACTAGCTTGTACGATTAACCCTTAGAAAGCTGAGCTTCTCAGACCTTGATTCTGCCTAGAGTTTTTATATTGTACTCAAACCTTCTTATTAAATTTCAACTTTTGAAGTAAAGAAGAAAGACAAAGTAAATACTTAAATTCAAAGATGGCTTGAGAAAATATATGTAGTTTGATCCATGCGGAAAAAAAATATCAAAGTGATTGAGATGTTTCTTTACAATAATTATACAATGGCAGGATTTATAATGATATCAATACAAGGTAGGGAAACTTATCTCAGCATTTGTTCTGGCATTCAGAGTTCAAATCCCTGAGTGGGCATGTAGGTTTCTGTCAGGGTGGCTAACCTGGCTCCCTCTTTACCCTTGCCATCTGGGACATGGGATCATCACCCCCTTTTCTTCCCTCTTTGTCTTCCTCTTCTGCCCCGATTTGATGATTGAACAAGGAGCTGTCAGAGAGTTCTCGGTTGACTGTTAAGTGCTGTGTGCAGGGGATGATCTTCATCAGGTCATGCACGCACAGACTAGGAGACACGGCATATCTGGCAAGAAAGACAGCTCTGCTGTGCATTCTGCAGTTCACAAAACTTTCTCAGCTTTGTGGTTTGTTTGTTCATGTTTGCAAGGACAATGCTACATAGGGCTTCTGGAATTACAAGAAAATGTTTGTCCTCATGAGATTGGATTGTGAAGAGAAACTTGACAGTTACAGGACATTATACCCAGCATATCTCCATTATAAATAGAGGAAAATAACTTATGTTATTCTGGGCTTTTTATTAGCACTTACTTCACTTTATGCTATCTGTGAAATGACATGTGAACTGGAAACAAACAAGAGTCTATTCCTGTTGCCTGTTTGAGTAGGTTTCAGACTGTGAAGTGATGAAGTGAGCCTGTAGGTTTGTCCAGCCCTGAAGGGAAGAGAGATACAGGCCTTCTGAGAACGCCTGCTGCGCCATAGAAACCCTTCTCCCCAGGCGCCCCTCCAGCATCATCTGGGCCTGGCTCTCCTGATCTCTGCTTGCTCTGCCATGTGAGGCACCACTCTTCTTGAAACACCATAGCATTTCATCTTTGTCTCCTTTATCCCACTTCTGATTTCTTGATAACTCTTGGTTTTCTTTGATTTTGTTTTTTGTTGTTTTGTTCCTTTTTTGTTTTGTTTTGTTTTGTTTTGGTGGACCTACTTAAGATTTTTTAAAAAGGGGAAACCACTAACACACATAAGTAAAGAAAAATAACTGAAAATGGTGGTGATTTGTGTTTGCAAGATGCATGTTATAGAAGCCTTTGTGTTTACCTAATATGGTCACTGGATCTGACTAAAAATTTCATTTGTAAGGGTATATGTATGTGTGTTTGTGTATGTATGTGTGTTTGTGTATGCGTGTGTGTTTGTGTGTGTTGTTTTATAAAATAGAACAGAGTACCATCTCATAGGAATAAGCTCCATAAAAACCCAAACACTAATTTTAATTAATGCTAAATTAATATTTGTTGACATTTAGTACCAGATATAAAGGATGTTAGAGTTGGATAAGTCCCCCCCTTGTGTGTGTGTGTGTGTGTGTGTGTGTGTGTGTGTGTGTATGTGTGTGTTTGCTAGGATAGAAGCCTGAGGACAGCCTTAGGAATCATTCCTCAGGTGACCATCTTTTTTTTTTTTTTTTTACTTTTTAAGTTTTATTTATTTTTATTATATGTATATGCATATTTGCCTGCATATTGCACCATGTGTGTCCCTATGATGCCCAAAAGATTGGGTCAGATCCCCAGGAATTACAGGAATTGTGAATAGTTTTGACCTACTTTGTGAGTGTTGGGAACTTATCTGTGTCCTCTACAGGTGCAGCTGGTGCTTTTCCATGCTGAGCCATCAGTCAAGGCCTATTTTACCTTTTAAACCATGTCTCTCACCAGCTTGACCACTGGGTTGCTTGACCACTGAGTCCCAGGGTTCTGTTGTCTCAGCCTCCTCAGCTCTGGGATCCCAGACCTGTTCCATCCTTCCTTGCTTTTTGGTTATATGGATTCTGAGGGAGGAAGTCAGTCTCTTCGTTTTGCAAGGCAAGCACTTTACCAACTGACCTGTCTCTCTAGCCCCAGGATAATCTTCTTCTTCTTAAAAAAAAAAAAAAAAGCTACTGTAAACCAACAAACTAACATATTTAAACCTGAAGAAAGGTTTAAGAACCAAAGTAGGATGCCGTAAGATGCTGACATTCACATTTATTATTTCACCGTGGTCAGGAGAACACAGCAGAGGTACAGTTCATCAACAAAAACAGTGCTTTAAATTATGGATAACAAGGCTTTCTATCTATAACTCCCTGAAGAACCCAAGGAAAAGCTGTTAGTACTGACCTAAATTAGAGGGTAGATGCTGGAGAAATGAAATTTAGTAGATTTTTTTGTATTTCATTAATGCTCAGGTCATTATAAAGTAGAAAAAAAAATTGTGGACGGGGTAGCAATGAAAATAATCCTAATGGAAAGCCTCTTAGAGGGGCAATGGAAGCTGTAAGGCTTTTCTAAAAAGGAAACAAGCAGATTCCTCATAAGGAAATATTAATATGTGAAAAGTATATGCTCTGTCGCACATCAGTGAGCTGGCCCCTATCTTACCCTGGAGTAGCAATGGGAATTAAGACAGAAATGTGACTGATGATTGAAGAGTTCATTGGATAGAAAAAGGCCAAAATTGCTAATGAAGACTTGATAAAGAATACCAATAAAAAAAGACCAATTAAAAAAAATACCGCATTAAGCACTACTGTCCCAATCCCGTAGAGCTCTGATTTCAGCTACTATAGAAGAAAACCTGACATCATGTAATTTATAAAGAACAGATGCATTCCTTCTTACTGTTCGAGCACTTGTGAAGTTAAAATCATGGGGCCACATCTGGCACTGGCTTCCTGGAGACTCCCTAGACTAGAAAGTGGGAGAGCATGTGGGACATGTGAAGGACTGAGCTCAGTACTTCCCATGAGCCTACTAAGACAACACCTGACTCTCTGGTAACAGTATGGTGGCTATGCCTGGGCAGGAGGAAGGTGGAAGCGGGGTGGGGGTGCGTAGGTGGCACCTGGGGTCCTGTATGGTGAAGGGGGAGTGGGAGAAGGGCAAGAGCAGTTTCCAAAAACCTGGACATAGGGAGATCAGACCAATTTGAATTAATTTTGTTTTACATCCAGTGGCACTCATTCTCTGAGACTTTGCAGCCAGAAATCACCATTTAAAAGGTCTCACCTTGTTAAATGATTGCACTGTGGATTTAGTTTCAGCCAGACTCAAAATGTAATTCTTAGTTTTTTGCTACAATTAGAATCTCTCTCTCTCTCTCTCTCTCTCTCTCTCTCTCTCTCTCTCTCTCTCTCCTGCATGTGCGCACAGACACACACACAAAACATAAACACAGTGATGAAAAATATGTTTCTTATATCCAGCAGGCAAAAAAAAAAGCTTTTAAAATTTGTGAAGAAACAGAAAGCTAAAAATAAATACAAAAACAAGCCTTTCAAAGACTGGGAATGCAGCCCAGGGTTGGTGAAGACACAGGACCCTGGGTTCAGTACTTTTAGTCTCCACAAAAGGAAATAGACTGACAAACACCTTCAGATTGGACTTGGTTCTGGCCTCTTATCTGTAGGAGATGAACCTCCAGAGTTCCTGACAGACAGACCCCCTATGACTCCTGCTTTGTTAACTCTGTGCTGTCTATCAGCCAGTTCCTGATTTTCCTACATTGTCCTGTGTTCCTTACAGACTGCAAACTCCTTGGGGACTGATTCCCAGTGAATTCATTTCCCACATCATCCCTAGTGGTTCAATCACACAGTCTGCTCTCAAGTCAGCACTTACTGCAGGGTTAGAGTAGCTTTCTGTTTGCTTCATGATCAATTATAAATGAATGAGTAAAACAGATAAAAAGGAAAAACAAAGATACATGTCTGTTCCCGAGTTTCAGTCATTCATTCTGGATGAATGAAAAAGGAAACAAAAAGGGTAAGAAAGGAAAAAAAATATGACTGTTCATAGGTATGGTGGATGAGAAAGTTTATTATAGATAAAAGAGAGAGCATAGTCAGAGGTAGGGACATCTGGGAGAGTCCAGAGTTGCCGTGACTAGACAGAGCTGTGCCATGTGGGGAGGGGACAGAAGAAGGAAAGAGGGGAGCCATGTGCACCAGTTGGAGACCAAAAAGCACAAAGAGGGTGAGTAATAAAAATGGTTAGATTATATAAGGAAGATCAGCCCAGGTACCTGGACTGGAGAGTTCAAGGTAAGAGGCTGGCAATGCCAGTCAAAAGGCCCTGTAATAAGCAGGGACTCGGGGATGCTGAGAGAGCCTGGCTACCAGATCTGCTTTTATACATTAAATAGGTACTTTGGCCTGTCCTGGGTTTGAAACCTAACAAAAACCACATCACTGTTTTTTGTTTGTTTGTTTGTTTTGTTTTGTTTTGCTTTGCTTTGCTTTTTGTTTTTGTTTTGTTTTTTTCCTGAACTTTCTATCTTCCATAGGATCTCTCACTTTCTTGTTCCAACCTGGCCGGCAGTGGGGTACATAAGGGTCTCTCAGAGTAATCTGCTGAGGGGCCATTGGGTCACATGTGAGTTAGAAGATATGAATACAATAATGTGTTTCCCCCAAAATGAAACAGGATCTATATTATTAATCTTGTATTTCAGAATATGTGGGCTACAGCTTGACTTCCCAGTTTTCTATGTCCCTGGCTTTCTCGAGACAGGTCTGAGCTTGTTCCCTTTGGAGGGAACAGCTCAGATTTTAACATCAAGATATCTCTCTCATTAGGAGTGGAGCTCCAGGATAGTTTTGGAGGACTCAATAAAAAAAAACAAAATGTCTCCATAGATACCCTTGCAAGGTGCATGAGCAGCAGTCTAGAGGCAGGGAGCCTTGTGCATGGGTGCCTGCAAGCCAAGGAAGTCGGGCTTACCTGATCTAGTCACATGAAGTCAGTCAGCACAGCAACAGGTCTGTCTCTGAGGAGATTTGCTCCTTGTGTGGAGGAAGAGAACAGCAAAGAACAGAGTTCAGCACTTACTCAAGCCTACTGTGGCTTCCCTTAATTTGGATTTCCAAGGGTTTGGGCCACAAGAACAGATCGCAGCTGTGGCCTGAGCATCTTTAGAAGTGTGAATCATATTTTTCCTTCGGAAGAAGCTATTTTGAGCTTTATAATTGCATATTCCCATGTTGTTTTTTTTTTTTCATAGAGTGAGTAAGAAGAATGACTTGCATCTTTTGAAAATGTAAGTCTGCTTTCTTTGCTCTTGTGTCTTATGCAACCTAGTCGGTTCCTGACCTTGTGATTCCTGACCTTGGCTGTGTATCGGAGGCACTTGAGAAACTTCTGGGGAACTTGAAGTTCAGCAGAGAAATCTAGAGGCTGGCATACTAAACACACTTTCCAGACGGTTCCTAGGTACAGGACTAGATTTGTACCTACCGTGCTGTGGTGATGCAGATTGCACTCAAATGTGCATATCCACAGAACTCTTGAGAGGCACTTGGAAAACATGGATTCTATGTGTAACTCACTACTGACCAGCTCCGAACACGTCTCAGGGTGGTCCTCATGAGACTCTGACTTCAAGGACTACCAATACCCAGGTGGCTTCCAGCTTTAAAGCAGCCGGGAAATGGAGACTTATTTTTAATTTAACTAATATGATTATCTTCACTACTAAGTTAGTAATACTAGGAATTTCCCACCAATGGTTGTTTCATGGTGCGTGTATTGGCTATGTTTTTATCTGAAAGAACAACTTAAAGGAGGTCCACAGAGTCTGGCCTGGCACAAGATGTTTTTTTGTGTTTTTTCTTTTCTTCTTCTTCTTCTTCTTCTTCTTCTTCTTCTTCTTCTTCTTCTTCTTCTTCTTCTTCTTCTTCTTCTTCTTCTTCTTCTCTGTTCTGGACAGGAAACAGAATGAAAGGGTTCAGGACAAGATGTACCCTTCTAAGGTGGAGACTTGCTGCCTCCAACCAGGAATCTTTTGCTATCTAGAGCCTCTTGAAATAGATACATGATCTGAAGATGAAGTGGTCAACACAATAACTTACAGGGTGCTTTATATTTAAACCATAAAATGGTTTTGATGTATTCAATGGTTGGTTGGTTGGTTGGTCAGTTGCAGGTTTGGAGATTGGACCCAGGACAGCATCAAGTTGGGCCAGTGCTCTGCTCATGAGTTGCATCCTCATCATTACCACCATCTCCTCTAAAGGATATTTCTTGCCTAAGTTAGCTACTGGGCTGTTTGCAAGAGCATAAAGGAAGTACTTTGATAGAAGGGCTACGTGTTAGATGTAGAGACCGGGCAGTATAGACCAAAGGACTTCTTCCCAGGCAGGTTTCACGCCCTCCCTATTTGCACAGAGTTTTAAATAAGTTGTGGCTTTCTCACTCTGAAAAGTTTCCTTCTTTAAAATAGAAACTCAATATCACTTTTATGAAGTATTTGGACCAGAAGGCTTACAGATTTAGGATATTTTTAGATCCTGAAATACTTATATATCTATAAGTAGATAATGAAGTACCTTAGCTATGGAACCCAAGGGTAAATATGAAATTCATTCATGTTATACATACATACATACATACATACATACATACATACATACATACATACTACTCACATAGCCTGAATGTAATTTTATATAATTTTTGAATGATTTTATTCATAAGACTTTTACAGTGTAGAATTTTCTACCATGATATATTACAGTTGACCAGCAAAATTTGAGATCTGGGCACGGAGTGACACCTTTCTATTTCAACTGTTACTGCCAGCCAGAGTCATTTGAGAGTAGTTAAGTTTTCGATTCACAATTCCATTCCTCCCCTCCCCCCCATCACCCCACACCCTTTTTTGTGTGTGCTGAGACTGAACCCAGAGCTTTGCTCATGCAAAGTGTTTGCCATCAATGGAAGAACACCCTAGCCTGCTCCTGTCATTCCCTCTTGCCAAGCTCATTTCCCCCAGGTATTCTGACACCTAGACATGTTGTAGGTTGGCTTCGGAAGCTTTTGTCAGGGAGTGGGGTGGGGAATCAGCCTGGGTGGCCTATGAGCATCTTTTCTAAAACTTAAAGAAGTAAGAAAGAATAATAGAAAGAGGTGATGGGGCAGAGTACAGATGGGGGCTGCCCAGTGACTCTGAGCACCTCTGGGCAGAGGATGTAGAGCAAGCGCTCAGCAGCTGCTGGACCAACCTGACACTGCTGATGCTTTCCAACACACGATCTGTTTTCTAGCGATTAATTGTTGCTCTATGTCTTAAAATAACATTGGTTTCTAAACTACAGGTTAGGAGAGTGAAACAAAGGAGACTTTACCACAGATACAAGGGATGACTGTTTTAAAAGGAGTAGTTACACGATGGAATAAAAATAAACAAACAAATCAGGTTGAAGGGGAAGAGTATTACCACCAACTGGGATTGGAAAACTCTGCATGTATTTATATGCTCATAAACAGAGTAAGTGGAGAACAGGCAAGGCTATCCTAACAGTGAAGGAGGCCTGCACCTCCACAGCTCCTTTACTTTTCTTAAATAATGAAAAGCGGGAGAGAGGGAAGGAGGGGGCGGGTGAGGGTGAGGGAGAATTATTCAATGTAGCCTCATTGGGAAGAGGCACAAAAAAGATCCAGAGTCTTCCCCCATGTCTGTCTTCATGATTCCTGACAGGAGAGTGAGGTTTAAGTGGCAACAAGGTGTGTTCTGCCTCCCACCGCTGCCTGGGCAGAGACTGTCCTTAGGGGTTAGTCTCCAGGACACAAGCTCCTCCTCCTGTTGCCTTCAGCCTTCTTCTCTCCCAGCAGCAGATTCCTGGAGAGAGTCTTGGGGTCTACTGTTTCAATAGTCATGTAGCCAAAGAGGTAGCATGCTTGTCCCTTTAGCATGGCATGTTCATTTCTGCATGAAAGCTCAGGATACAATTCCCCTTTCTTTAACACCTCAACCTTGTGAAATATGAAGCAAATGTAAACAAAACCTAAGTAGGAACCAAGGTCAGAACACATTCCGATAGTGTCAGGTCATTCTGCAGAAGAACTGTTTCTCCATAACCTCTTGCGTTTTGGTTACTCGTGAAAGAATGGGATGCCCAAAGCAACTACATCTTGTTGACTCAAGACAGAGTCTCCACAGAAAGGAGACAGAAGTTGGCCTCAAATGTAGCTTCATCTTCTCTTTTGCTGGGTCTAGAGGTGAGCACAGCCATGCCCATATAACTAGTCACTCACATCTTTATCTTTGTACTTATTTTCACTGATCTTCACAGAGAAATGTCTGTGCTGTATCCTGAGCCAGACAGTATATATTCTCAGCATCTTTTGTAAGTTTCAGACTAACCTATGCTCATTTCTGAAAAATCTTAAAATGCAAAGATGCAAAACTAATAACCATCCATTATTCTGCCACCAAAATAAAATCATGTTTCTTTCCAAACATTTTTTTGGTATTAAAACAGAATTAAAATGTACTATTTTTATATTACACTCTTTATATTTAATATATTGTGCCTATGTTTGTTTCCATAACAACGGAGATATAATGATATCATTATTTCATGTCTGGATCCACTGTAATTAATTTGATAGACTGCTTTTGGCAGCATATTTAGAGATGTTTCCATTTTCCATGAGAAATAGCACTGCGGTGAACATCCCCATATTTTCACCTGGTTATTTATCGAGGACTAATTCACAGAAGACACAGGCATGTTAAATGGCCTGATTGTTTAAGGCTCTGTTATTGTTTGGTACAATTTATTTCTAGAAATTCAGCAGGATTGCTCCTCTGCTGGCCAGGCCTCTGCATCTAGACACAGCTTTAACCCAGGGTTTAAAGCACTGATGAGTGGTGGGTGGGGAAAGTGGTCTCATTGATGGTGAACCTGAGATGGAGGTCATTTGCAGTCAGATACTGAGATGACAGGTGAGTCACTCATAGACACTGCGTGATTAACAGCTGTGTACATGGTGGAGACCTGTATGCACAGCTGGCTGTAGCCATGCCATGACTGTGGGCGCTAGATCATTTGTATTTGTGAGACCTTTTCTCTGTCCGACATTAAGCTTTGTGTTTTATAACTGTTCTGTTATAAATAATAGATCCCAGGCTGAGTTCATTATTATATATGTATTGTTATTATTGTTTTCCTTTTGAATTAAAAAAAATAATCAGCCTTAAACTATTTTGAGGAATTTTCTTCAATGGTTATATATGTTAATTAGGCATGGCCTTCTATCATAAGAATAACTATTACTCATGGTATAAAAAGTGAAAGAGGCAAATACACTGAATATGGAAGTGTTCACGGTTGAGCAGAGGAGTCATGTTCCTCACGTCTCCTAAGAGCAGTTGGCTATAATGAAAGACTTGGCTCTTGACATTTAAAAAGAATGTTTTTTTTTAAAGTAAAAGCTCACTCATTTCTGCTAGTCTACACTTTGCTGCCGTTGCTGAGCTCTGTGTGCCATTGATGGGGGTGACAAGCCCTGAAACCAGTCACTGTCGTTCATGGCTTCACATGCTCATGCCCTGAAGCATCTTCGTGCTCATAAGTCTCCTGAGAGCTCTGCATTTTCACTGCAGTTACCCTAGCTCCCTTGGTCACTGTCACACCTCCTCGTGTGCCCCCTCTGCTCTGTCCCCTGCTTTGGCTTACACACTAGTCTTCTTCTAAGATCTAGTCAGAGCCCCACGTGGGCACCTGCTTCTTTTTGGGATAAATTCCACGACTGCTTTTCTCATTCCACACTTGACAGATCTCGGAATGATCTGCTTGCTCTTCACCGAGGGCTCTTCCACACTCTGCCTCTTCAGTTTAGAACACGATTCTTACTTTCCTTTGCTTTCCTAATTAAGACCCACACCTGAGCTTCCCTCTCTGACAGGACTCTTCTACTGGGCTTGACTCCTGTCCTTCAGCCTATAGACAGGTCTCACCCCATGTTGAAATTGAGTCTGTGGGTACCTTTGAAGTGTATGGAAGACAGTTATGGTAGAAAGGTGAATCCTTGTCTGTGTAGACCATGCTTGAAGTAGTTGATAGTTAATCAAACACCACAATCACATAAAAAGTAGAAGACAGCGTCAGATGCACAGATAGCGCTCAGTAGACTCTGATTCTTGCTGTGTTCCCATGGAAGCAGCATTAGGAACCTGGCTGGCTAAGAGTTTTCCCTTACGCACTCTTAGTGATGTTTGTTGGAGACAGGCCAAACTCAGGATGGTATGTGCCACTGGCAATCAGGTAAAGTCAGGCACCAGCAGTTGGGCACAGCTGTGCTGTTACTGCTTCTAGTGGTGGTGCTGGTAGTGATAGTGATGGTGGTGGTGGTGGTGGCTGTGGTGGTGGTGATGGTCATGATTCTAACCAGTAGGATTTGGGTCTTTGTTCTTTCTGCATGAGACTGGGGCTCAAGTTTCTTTGCTGTTCCTAGGTCTGAGGAAAAAGTAGATTCAAAGCTAGATAGAAGGTGAGATTTTAAGTGGTGAAGCATATGTGTGTATGCACACGTGTGCATGCTTGCACACACACACACACACACACAAGTGTGCACACACATGGTCACATTCACACCAATGTCACAGAAAATCTAATTCCCTAGTAAGTGAGTACATTTGCCCCTCCATCAGCATGCTGCTGGTTTTCTTGCAGCTGTGAGGGGAGAAGGAGCCCTTTGTTGGACTTTTTCATTTTAGCATATCCTGTTCCGTAGATTGTCTGAATCTAAACTTAGATAATAGCATATTTCCTATCCTTTTTGAATCTTCCTCTTGAGTCACGACCTTGAATCATTCAATTTCTGACTTTGAATTGTTCATGAGATGTGCTTCTGGGCATTTTATCTCAAAAAAGAAGAAACAACAGTAGCTGGAAAGAGGCAGTCAGGTGGATGGCTCTTTGGAAGATCATGGGGTGGGGTGTGCAATAAAGGAAATCACTTTAGTGACTTGTGAATAGTGTTTTTAAAAGATGAAGTAAAACAATTGTTTTTGTCTGCAAGCAGCCAAGGTGTTTCATTATATCAGGTTTAAATTCATGTGCCTGTGTACTGTATTGTTCCGTAGGTCACAGCTGAAAAGTTTTAGACGTCCCCTCAATTCCTGCACATCACAGGCAATTCACCTTGAAATTACTTATTCAGGAGGGCATTGCCTGCTCCCACACTAATGGATGGCTTCTCCTTTTCTGGTTCAGACATGTTGTTTCCCTCAGAGTTGAGCTTTGGGAATGGTTTACCTTCTGCACTGTAATCCAGTGAGACTAGTTCTTATCACAGCCACCTGCTTATGAGTCTCTGAGTGACTCCTTGATTCCTAAGGTAGTTTCTTTTGGAAATAACATTTAGATTATAAAACATAATCTGTTCATGTGATGTCTCCCATGTGTACTTTGGAGGGAGGCTCAAGATGTGTGTATAAATAATGTGGCAAAGCCCATCCTTTAACCTACCGAGTCGCTGGGCATGGTGGCGTATGCCTTTAATCCCAGTACTTGGGAGGCAGAGGCAGGCGGATTTCTGAGTTCAAGGCCAGCCTGGTCTACAAAGTGGGTTCCAGGACAGCCAGGGCTATACAGAAACCCTGTCTCAAAAAAACAAAAAAAAAAAAAAAAAAAAGAGTTAACCTACAGAGTCATCCTACAGGAACTAGACTTTAAAACAGCTGTTATTTCTCTCATTTAGTTCAATATTTTATAGGAACAGGAGTATTCTGTTTTATAGATTCCAAAATGAAAAGCCATGACTTAAAAGTCCCTTTGTAAACCCAGGCAGAAATGGCTCATTAAGTGATAAATACCGATCCTCTTCTGAACTGTTTCACACATAGTCAAGGGGATGGAGTAAGTGGGGCATGGGAAAGCAATTTCAAGGTCTCCAGCAATAAGGAAATCATTGCATAGGCTTTCCTTCCTACTCAAGGCACGTTTGTGGAGAGCCCTCTATGGCCTAGGGGCTTGGATGGCTCTGTAACCTGGCCTCTATTTGGTTTTCTTGATTTAACTTTCTTTAAAAAAAAAAAAAAAAAGACAACATTCTAAAAATCTAACCCTAGAATAAAATGAGTTTATGCCTTGTTTAGCTGGCTCCCATTTGCAGATATAATCAAGTCAGATCCCTGCATCTCTGCCCTGACCCTTTTTCTCCCCAGCTGTGTAAAATCTAATATTGTCCAGTCTCTGTGATCCGGACTCAATATTCTCTCCTGCTACAAACCTTCAGGAACCTTCACTGACACCATTGCACTTGGGTTGAACATCTGTCATATCACCTTGAAGACATAGAATAGGCATGGTGATGGGTTCCCTTCTGGTCTATGCTCTGTATATTTGTGTCTGCATAGATCTTTCTGTAAACATACACTTACATCTGCATGCATATATGAAAACGGGGGACCAGACTCCCTCTGTAGTTTGGAATTACTTCTTTATTTCTCTGAATTATTATATCAGGAACTTCCTTCAGTAAAATAGTCTTAATAAGCAGACAACATTCTAGTGTACAGATATATCATAATTTATCCTAACAAAGTATGCTTTTCTGTTAAAAAAAAAATAAAGATTTTGAGGTTAAATCCTATTACCAAAACCTCTTAGGTTTACTACCAGAATGAATTCAGAGAATTCCTTTTTCATCCGTTACTTGGAATAGATTTCTAGAATTGAAGTTGCTATTCAATAGATATGTCCATCCTTCAGAGATCTACTACGCCACTATATTCTCAAAAGCACCCTGCATATATCAGGAGATGGGAGGCAGGGCCTGTTTCACTGTATCAAGTATAGTCATAAAAAGCACAGCAAAATGTAGAGCCTCTTCTATCACTCCAGAGTTCATCCGCAAACAATGCACCATTGCACTTTATGAGAAAGAGCACTTTTGAGTATGTATTGGCTAGCTTTTGTATGAAAATGGTGGGTTCTATTCTAACTGCCTCACACTGGTACATGTCTTACTTTTTTTTTTTTTAATGTCTTACTTTTTATACATAAGAAAATTCAGCAGTACTTCCTCATCCCAGGCTCCAACTAATAAGTAACATGCCATTGTTATAGGAACTAGGAAGGTTGCTTCTTTAAAATAATCTGATATGTGACTCCTGTTCGGAACACTTGCAGAAGATCAATCTTACTTAAATATTTTAGAGTGTTCTGAAACATTAAAACGGAGGTGCTATGTTGATTGGAACTCTCTGAAGAATCCAAGCTGTAAGAGATCATTCCTGGTTTCTGTGGGTAATAGTGCTGGGAGACAGGAGGTCCAGACTACAGCACCTGGAGCCTTCTCGCTGCCTGTAACTGATATGTGAAAAATCTGGGTCCCTTCATGGGGTACCAATTCTTATTAGTATTGCAAGTTAAGGATAGACTCAAATGGAAGTTCTGGGATACTTAAAATCAAGGCGTGGGGGACACTTCCCACAGCATGAAAGCTATTATCCTCTGCCCAGAGGGAGAGAGTGATAGGGAGGAGGAAACGAATCCCACCATTTAAATCAAGCTGGCATGGGCATCAGCTATACGGTAGGGAGGGGCCTTTGGAAAAAGCAAGCAGGCTGCAGCACTAGGGAGATCAGGCCTTGCACCTGGCCTGAACAGCACAGTCATGCAGCGCCTGATGGAGGGAATGCAGGTGAGCAGCCCTGAGGGCATGTGTGCAGGAGCGCTGGCCCGGTCACTTCTCTGGCCTGAGGTGTCATAGGTGCAAGGGTTATTGGTAGGGGTGAGGAAGTGATTCTCTTTCCACTCCCCACCCCTTGCCACCTGCAGGTGGATCTTCTGGAGAGCTGGCTCCAAGGGCAAGAGAGCATGAGAGCTAGCCCTGCCTCAAAGTCAGTAGTCCTGAGTGGTTCCTGTACTTTGGGCAACACAGTGGAGCTGGCCATGATAGGGAAGGAATGGACAAGCCTGCCCCAAGAGTGTGAGAACCAGAGACTTGGCCCTGCCTCCTGCTGATGGTGGCATGAGGTGGCTTACCTGAATGGAGCAGAGCTTGAGAGCTCACCATAGAAGTGCAGCTACCACCTAGGCCCAGATCCAGGGCCCTGAGTTGGCCCACCCCAACATCTTTATCATCTGTAAACTGTTGGGCTGGTGCTTGTGAAAGGGACAGTTCTTCCTATCCAAAGCTGCAGGATCTCCTTGACACAAGGTACCAACAGGATAACCAGGAGGAGGTCTGGTGAGGATCCAGTATTGATGGTGTCACAGAAGCCAGAGAGCTCAAACCAGACCAGTGACTCATTGCAATGAGCATTTGCAAGGGAAGATGTGTGGTCAGAGGGATAGACTGTGTCACGCTGTAACATACTGCAGGTTTCCTGATGAGATGTTTTTCTATGTGCTCGCTCTCTCTCTCTCTCTCTCTCTCTGTGTGTTATTTTGGAAAAGGAATTTTCATGAGTGAAGCATGGATTTGAGGGGAAAAGGAGATTAATGGGACTGGGTGCATGATATGAAACTCAAAACATCAGTAAAACCTTAAAAAAAGAAAATAAGCAAGTGAGTCCAAAGTTCCAGAGAAAGCATTCTTAGGTTCTCATCCACATCCTTTGGAGACTGAAAAAGAAAAGTCAGCGGAGTCGGAACCCAGTAAGGAGGGTAGGCCAGCTGAACCTTATGGCTACTTACTTGGCCTTTGTCTTTTATACAATGTCTCTGCTGGGCCTCTTCAGGCACTTAGCATTTCCCATCTTCATGGTGTGTGTGTGTGTGTGTGTGTGTGTGTGTGTGTGTTTTATTATTATTATAAAGATTTTACTTTTAAAGGCTGAATAATATTCTAGATGAGTATAGAAGCTGAACACAAAGTTTTACCTTCAGGGAATTTTGTTTACAATATGTGGAAGAAAGAAAAGGCCTAGAAGATGGTCATTTCAGTTAATGCAAGTAGAGATATTATGATGGAATAACTCTGTTTCACTTTTTATTTGCTCGCTTTTTAAGTTACATTGAAGACAAGACAATGTAACTGACTTTAGTTGTCTTCTTTGCTTGATTAATTTATTCAAAATTTGGAGCCAAATTTGGAGTCTGTAGACTACCTGTGTGCAATGAGGGGTGGGAGGGCTTACTCACAAAGCAAACTTTGGAGAAGTGTGCATTTTTTTTCTAATATTTGGAGTATGGTAAAAAGTAGCGCAAGGGGTGTGTGTGTGTGTGTGTGTGTGTGTGTGTGTGTGTGTGTGTGTTGAGAACGAAGGGCTTTTTCTATTGTCTCTCAATCTCTATGTTGTTGGAGTGGGGAGCCTTTTTTGACTGCTTCTTTCATCTTTGATAATGAAGCATTCAAGACACTGAGGTTGTAAAGGCCTGGCTTGCTGGCTTGGCTTTAGGTTTGATTTATTCTCCTCCCCTTTAATGGTACTTCTTTTGAAGTGTGCTTCAGTACAGTAAGATTTGCCACTTTTCAGGGTGCATTTTTGTTTCTTTTGGGAAATGTGTACCAGATTACTCCAGGCCTCACTATTGGGTTTCCCAGATTGCCCTCCCTGACTGCTCTTCCTGGACAATGGGATTTGCTAACTACTAGTTCTTGGCCCAGAGATCACATGACACAATGACATTGAGTCTAAACTCATCAATTCTGCTTTCTAAGACTGTGTATGCATCTCATCTTTACTATGAGTGTGCCCTGTCCTGTGAACTGTGTAAAAAGGAGGTGCCCAGCAGAGAAACCATTGCACATGTAGATGTTCCCCACACCTGGATTTCCCTACCTTAGTTACTTCCACACAGTGTGCCCCAACCTTCTGCTGACCACAGAGCACCATGCTACCCATCAATAGTCATTCCCTAGAACCAGCCAGGGCCACATAGAGGTAAGAAAAGATGGGAGAAGAACACAGGAGTCAAAGAGAAGTACATGGACTCAGGAGAGGGAGGAAGATTGGTAAGCCCCTTATTTGGTATTTGCATCTAATATATAGGTATTATCTCAAATTAACCCACAAAATCAATGAGTATAACATATACTCAGAGTCTGTAGATTTAAGTAGAAATTGAGAAGTGTAATTTTTAAAAAATAAACTGACCAGGTCAACAAATCCTATTTTAGGTGATAGTCCCCTACTGCAAATGAAGAGGATATTATGAAGTGTGTGTCTTCATGTGGCATTTCCTCAGCCAAGCATGGTCTTCTTGCCACAGCCATGCAACATGGGAAGGGTTGTGAAAGCTACAGGTGTTATGACCTTAGCACTGCAGGGTGTGTACCCTCAAATGTGCCAGGGCAGGATGGCCAGAGGATGCAATGTGACAAAATTCCAGTCTCCTTGTTTGCACCTCCCCCGGGTGCTGTCTCCTCGTCCCCTACAAGAATATCTTCCACGTCTAGTAGGATGAGGTAGAAAAAAGAAAATTGCATTTATTTTAAGCTTGACGTTTAGCCAGATGGGAACTAGCTTAAGTTTCCCTGGAATATATTTCATTTTCTCCCCCTGTCACCATCCTGTGGTAAATTCCCTCTGACAGCTGATAAAATTCACATTTTTTTTTTTAGTGAATCGAGGATTTAGATATAAATATGCAGAGTGAGCACACAAACTGACTCGTATTCTCAAAGTTAAGGGGGTAGGGTTGGAGTAACATCATGTAAGAAAAATTCCAAGTTATGCAAAAAAGGGGAAAAATAGATAATAACGCAAAATTAGATCCCCAGAATTCTTCCAGTTCATGAGTTTCAGCAGTCTGGGGAACATTCTCCCAGAGTTGATTACTAAGTCTGAGACCCATTTTCTCATTAACTTTTAGTATAAAATTGGAGATGGACTCCATTTCAAATGATTCCCCCAAACATTGAACTAAAAATGAAATAAGTTTAAAATCGGGAGTGTTATGAAACGTGAAGCTTCAGAGTTTAGCTCCTGGGAGTGACTCATTTTTGGCGCAGATCTCGAACTCCTCTTCTGAGGGACTTCTTCATTTCATAACTGCAGCTGTGGTGTGGCCCCTGCTCTTGGTTCCGCTAAGTCCAGATTTTTATGCTGACTGGAGGTGAAGGAGCTGGGGAGTGATGACGTGCAATCTGGTTCTGCTTTCTATCTCAGAGTTCTATCTCCAGTTCTACTCATTTGATGTAGAAGCAGGTTCTTTTTCTTCACAATTGACTTGTTGAATGTTGGTGAGGCAGGGTGTGGGACATGTTTCTTGTCCTTTGGTAGAGCCATGGTTGGAAGAAGGAGGAGTCTGTGGTCCACAGTAGTCAAGGGTGAGGCACTCTTCCAGCACCATGTGGTGTAGGTGGTAGGGGATCCTGTTGAAGCTCCTTGGGAGGCAGTAGCTCCAATGGTTGAGAACTGGAAGAGTCTTGCTATATTAGGCTACCTGCGAAATCACTGCATAATGGCTGTAGTAGACATCGTGACCCATAGGACAGAATAGGCGCTTGGTGGCAAATGATCTACCAATCATTATTAATGAAGTTGTTAATATGTTTATATTTTCGACATAGGATCATTACTAAATTCAAACTATCCTTACCTCAACTTGTAACTATCATCATGAAGTCATAACCCAAGTGACGATCTGATATCTCAGGGGCAAGAAGGATGTCTTGAAGAGTCAAGCTTTCTACAGGAAATTTATGTAGGAACCCCTCAAAATGCCTAGTGCTTAATAGGAATTAGCACCCCCTTTCTTGTAAACCTGCCTAAGTGCTCTTAGTTTTGTTAGATCCAACAGTGAACCAGCTTACCAACCCTCTTTATCAGGTCCCTTAGTTTGAAATGCGTTGTATAAATTCCAGACTTACATGCATTATGAAACTACGGACCTTCCAAAAAGTTGATTTTCTCATTTATTGTTTAACTCAGGCAGGAGTTAAAGTGCATCTTCCTTATTGGTGTGGACCTCCTAATTAT
This sequence comes from Mus minutoides, assembly GCA_902729485.2. Taxonomy (NCBI): domain Eukaryota; kingdom Metazoa; phylum Chordata; class Mammalia; order Rodentia; family Muridae; genus Mus; species Mus minutoides. Next base: position 415,195 of record LR749819.1, on the reverse strand, counting down.
GTATTAGAAGAAGGTGTGACTATGTTCTAGGAACTAGCTTTGGCAATAAGTATCATATACATAAGCCATGTTCATTTATGGCATTGTCACATGCTAGTGATAAATAAGTTTCTACTAACACTATTCCAAAGTCTAAGCTTGCAGCATCTTCCTAGAGAGGGTTGAAGAACTATTCTTCAAGCGACTCCTCTTACTGACTAACATTTCTCAAGAACAAAATGGAAATGAGTGTTCCTTGAACTGGTGGAGCCACGTTTAACTGTCTAACTTATCTTTTGGCATGCAGGCTTAATTTAGAGCCTACTGGTGCTAAAGTGTGGTCTGTGCCTTTCCCCTGTGGTACACAATAGGAGGGGACCTCATCAGTTCCACACTAGTGCAGCTGATAGGTGCCAAGGCACCGTGTGACTTGTTATCTTTGGTACATTTCATTCTCTTAGTTCAGTATTTTCTCTCTTATATTCAAATGTGTATTTTCTGGGAATCTCTATAATTGAATTGTGGATTCTCCTAACATCAAGCAGAGCTTGAACCGTTTTACTTATGAATGAGAAAAGTATGTATGGCGTTCATAGTCCAGCTTATGCTCCTGAGACTTGTGATGAATTGTGTGCAAGGTGAGTGAACAGGGATGCGTTCATCAGCCATGTAACCTCTGCTTCCAGGAAACTCTTTAACCTTCACAGTGCAGGTAACAGGAAAATTCAGTCTTAAAAAAAAAAAAAAACAAAACAGGCGCTTTCAAGCTCTTCCAGACATACAGATTCGATTTCTGCTTTGTTCGTTTTGTGATTATGTAGTTAATAGAGATGGCTCCGAGAAAAGCAAAGGTGGTTTAGTCTTTTCACAGTCTACAACCATTATAGAAATTATCTCTTTTGACACCCCCCCCCCGCCAAGTGAGAGTGTATTTTTTTTTTTTTTTTGTCTAGTGATGAAAGGGATACTTTAAGCAATTAAATAATTAGAAAATTGGACGTGTAAAGGGGATAGGCATCATCAGATAAACATGGTTTGGTTTCTCTCAACCTCTGCCGTGCCTCTGCTTTAGATACCTTATTCACCGTTGTGCCCTAGAGCCTTAGGCCTTCTGAAGGAGGAAGCCACGCACCTGCAGTACAGATTGCCTGATCTCCATGCTGATTATTGCTGCCTTCTCAGCTGATGTCACACCTAACACTGTCTAGTAGATGCTTCCTTCCAAAGCATGCTACCCCCACATCCATGCTGAGCTGCATGGATTATCCTCCGAGATCCGGTTTTATGTGGCCTCCCTTAAATGTGGCCAAGCTTGCTTCATAAGTGCAACTTATATGCACTTTGTCTCAAAAATTACCCGTATAATTTGCTTCCAACTCCTTTGTACTAATATCTCTGTAACCAGACAGAAACTTCATGGTTTATTGCAGCGTGCTTGCTTTTCTCATTTCACAGTTGCCCACTCCCCCTGCACACAAATTCAAGTGAATTTCCAATTATCACAACCTATCAAAAGCATGATGCTCTCCTATGTATCTATTTTATGTTAAACATTCTATGCTCTAAAATTGAGATGGGCTTTTGAGTTCAGCTTTCTCTGTTACCAATAGCTCTTTGAGACACTGAAGCCCGGTGACTGTAGTCACTCTGGTTTCTCTAGGTGATAAGCCTAGAAGGCCCTGGCTCTAGCCAGGGGTCTGCATTTGTTCCTATATAGTTACTCTGTTCTGGGGAAAATACAGTTCTGCAGTGTAGATATTGTCCTTAAATTGCCAAATACTAGGTTTGGAGGAGTAGGTATGCACCTTTGTGCCACATTGTCATGTGACAGAGGTCGACAGTCTGTCTTTAGCTCTTTGTGTACTTTTGATCTTCATGGTTGGCCATCTTTGAAGATGATAGAATGTCATCTTCCAAGATAGCCTGAATACTGTTCAAGACTGGCAATGTTCCTTTGCACATCTCCACTCTCCCATTGCCTAGGAGGAATATTGTCATTTTTCCAATAGATACATATTCAAATGTGAGAGCACTGATAATGATTATGAAGTTTCTGACAGAAGAAACAATTTAACATCCCTTGCCTGCAATACACTGAGGTCATGAAATCAGCTTACATTGTCTCAAAAGAGTATAGAGCAGGAAGTGCAGAGATCGAGGATGCTGGCCTAGGGAAACCTGTCACAAAGGGCCTTGGACAAGAAAAAGGGAGGACCACATGAAAACCCATTTGAGGCAGAAGCCCCAAAGGCATGGACGGTTACTACAGAGAGAGACTAGACATATACTCTGATGGATGCTAGAAACCTAGCAAAAACAGTCTCCAAGGAGACATGGAGACTCCATCATCAATAATCTGGACTGATGGAAGGTCCTCTTTTCAAGATAGCATTTCAGCCCCAAATGGCAACCACAAGAGGCTAAAAGAAGAACCATCACTAGAAGATTAGATAAGATGAAGAATGAAGGGTTTGAATCCTAGGAGAGGTTTTCTTTTCTTTTTATTTATGGTAGTGTTTGAGTTTTAAAACCACTAAATTCTTGGCAAATTTGCTAACCAATTGCAAAATATTTAACAGCTTAAATTTGCCAATAGTAGGAGAATTTATGACACTGAAACTGGTCAACACACTTCACCTCTGATATAGCCATCAAAAGCTGGTCAATAAACACTAGTCAGAATACAGCTGAGCACATCTAAAGGCAGGCAGACAGGATCCATGAGAAAGCCACATGCCTCAAAGCGTATGAGAGAGAGGTGGGTCCAATGACCCAACCCTGAGGATATGGAAGAAGATTGTACTGATGTGGATGGAGGAAGACTTCAGAGAGGAAAAGGACCTTTTAAAAAAGGAAAAGAAACTGTCAGAAGAGAGGTCCAGGATCTAGAATGATGGTAATTATCAAGCTAACAACCCTGAGTACCTGTTATATGTGAAATAGTGTTCTTTATGCTTCTCCTGGCTTACCTCCTGTAACAGCCACTGCACGGAGGCAGGTAACATCATCATGTACTCATGAATGAATGAACAGTCAGAGGCAAAGAGTAGTTTTCCCAAAGCCCCACAGCTGTCAGAATACAGAGACAAGGTTTGAATCCCATGTAGGATCTGATGATGTAGCCATCATACCTACCATCTGTGCTACATCCCAGAGAATTAGCAGATTTTGTGCCAAGGAGTTTCTCTGGGTTTCCTGATGAAGATTTCTGTGTCCTTTCAGATTGTAGCAACATTCCCTTGGACAGAGGGAAGGCAATAAGATAATGTTGAGGCACTTACACATGGCAGGGACATAGGAGGGAGTGAAGTGTCCAGGTAGTGCTAAGGACCTTGGTGGTAGATAGGATTTTAAAGGAATAAGGAGATTCCAGGGAGAGAGGTTTTTCTCTGACACTCTCCTCAGCTGCTCTGTTTAGGTATAGCAAAAGTCACCTGGAAGTCCTCTAGTTGGGCTGTAACTGATCAAAGGGAGATTGATAAAATTTAACAGTAGAAGGAATCAGGAGAAAACAAATTGTAATTGGCCACAGAATTTGCACTGTTGTGGAAGCAAGAGGAGTTGGTTGAGCTTAAACCTTAAAAGAATTTAGAAAATATAGTTTATGGGAGACTTGAATAAGGAGCTAAGAGAGGATGCTATCTTTGAAACCATGGGCATTGTAATCTATCAATTTTGGGGACAGTGCAGTTTTTCATACTCTCCATTCAGTGTATGTCTTAAAAGCAATGGATGGAAGCAATCATCATAGAAGATGAGATCAAAGGCCATACAAATGCATTTTACAATAGTCCAGGGTGAAAACAGCAATTTCAATGAAGAGAAAGCCTATGACCATAGATAGTTTCTAGGATATCTACTATTAAATAACAAGCCATTTAAGTTCTTTATGTCATGCTGACTTTGCAAACATTTGCAATTAATTTTGTATATAAATTTGTTATATTTTATATATATAGTGTGTGTGTGTGTTTAGTTCTAAAGTTCAAGATTTTTAGACATATTTTTCTGAAGAGTTAGACTGCATGTGAAACTTGAAAATGAGTCCAGGCATGGTGAATAAATCCTAAGTGGATAGTATTTATTAAGTTCAACCATCTTCCAAAGGCTGTTTACTGATTAAATACAGTCTCTAACACTGCTTGAGTAGTACAATAGGACTTGCTCCAAGGTGAACATCATCAATATGAATGGCGATTACTCAACTTTGACCTTCACATTGCTTCCAGATCTCCATTTGTTTTCCTGTTCTTTCCCTGAAACCTAAAAAGGGGAAATGGCATTTATAAGTCATAGTAAATTATACCATGTGTATTGTAACCCTTTTCCTTCTTGTCTGGGTGAAATAAATTCATGTCCCTTACCTTGGTGTGCAGAGGGAATGCATCTGTTATTCCTTTTCTGATCCCTCTGAGAGGTCTGGGCTCTCACTCACTCACTTCTCCATTCCCTGGAGGCAGTGACAGTCAGAGAAGACATTTTTCTTTCTGAAAAATAGCCAGCAGTGGATTGTGAATGCAGACACCATTACCCTTGGATCTCCTCTCCAAGAGAGTTTGCTGCTCAGTTTTTACAAAGCTCAATCTGACTGTATGTTCCTATGTTTAGGAGTCCTGTTTCCTTATATTCTAAGTGGGATTAATTTTTGTAACTCATTTGACCAGGTCCAGGAGGCAAGCTCTGATTACTATGGAAACAGTTACCAAGTTTTCTGGCTTTTGTACATTTAATGGATCAACAATGACGCCATGGTGACATAAATATTTCTTCTTCTTCCCACTTTTATTTTATTTATTTCCTTTTTTGGATATATAATTGTTGAGGAATGTAGATTTAATTTCACAGTCTGGCTTATATGATCTGTGTGTATTTATCCATGGAGTGATCTTCATGATAATTACATGTCCAAAGAATGCATGTGTCTAAACATTACCTCCCACCATTGGTGCAAGCTTTGATGGACTTTTAAAATGTGATGAGACTCCTGCAGAAAGGCAGGGAGAAAATTTTCAAATTCACACTATACGTTGAACCTTAACTTAGCCTCCTATACCATGGTAAGTGAATTGCAAATTTAAATTTTGTGCTTACTCATTCCTTCCCTAAAACTGAAAGGCCTTTAATCTTGGACGTCTATATAGCCATAGAGTAAAATTGGCAAAGGAGTACTTGAGTTGCATTTCCAGGCCATGTAATCTTTACCCTGGCATTTGCATATTAATAGATAATTGTAAAACATTATGTAAATTAAACATGGTGGTGAATATATTACCAAATCAAATGGCCTTTAGGGGTAATTACAGGATCGTACTATGTAAACTAGGATGCTGCAGGTTGAATGCTGAACACTTTTCATAAGATGAAATATAACCCAGGCAAGATATTTATTTCCATCCAGTCATGGGTTTTCCTTTTGAGTGTGACTATTTTTGTTTGATTAAGCTCATTTAGGGTCTAGCCATAGAATTGTAGGAACTCATAATACTCTGAATGAAAGATAGAAAATATATTTTTTGGTAGTGATTATTCCAGATATTTGACTCACAGAGCCATTCCTACAAATACTAATGGTTTTCACTATCCTTTTGAATGTAATTTTTATTTTTCTTTGCTTGAAAATTACCTACTCTTATTGTTTTATCATTGTATGAACAAACCATACGGTCTCCTTTTTACACTGTCAGTCCATTTTTGCTACTGTAGCATAATTCCTCAGACTGGGTAATTTTGTAAAGAACAGAGAACAGAGATTTGTTTAGCTTATTGTCCTGAAGGTTTGAAAATAGAACATGCCATTAGCACCTGGCCAACACCTTTGTGCTTCTTATACCCTGATAAAAGAAGAGAGAGAGAGAGAGAGAGAGAGAGAGAGAGAGAGAGAGAGACAGAGACAGAGACAGAGAGACAGAGAGACAGAGAGACAGAGAGAGAAAGAACTCATGCTTTTATATGAGCCACGCTGGCAGTAGCTCAGCTCTCACGATAACTCAGAAATTATCATCTCTACCTGCTCACCTTTCACAGTTCCCACATGCCAGCATAGACTACACTCGGAATTAAGTTTGCAACATGATTTTGGGGGGTCTGTGTTAAAGATATAGCACACTTTCTTGCTAAATAACTTCTTCCTTTTCTGACTGTTCACTAGTCTTTCTAGTCTATGAGCCCCATGCCCTGATTCATCATCTTGTTCTCCATGAGTCTACCTCCTTATCCATGCTATATATGGGGGTCAGAGACATGCAGGAAGAATGGGGAGGAAGGGAGGAAACTGTTCATTTTCTTCAAACCTTCAGTCAAAAAGATCTCTTTAGTACAATTCTCCCAATAAAATAGTTATATGAGTTTTATTACTCAGTGCTTTGGGAGGAAGCTTCTCTATGCAGATATTTCCTGTTATTAAATGGAAGTTGCCAAGCCAGTTGATCTTTATCATTATTTTAGTCTGTGTTTTCTCCTCCCTTATACCTCAGCAACCTGCTTCTTCCTCTCCTGCTTCATTCCAGTACAGTGCCCGCCCTCTTCCCTCCTTCCCCTCTCTGTTCATCTAAGTGCTTCTGGTTCACCAAGTACCTGGTGTTACTCAATGACAGCTGAATGTAGCAGATTTTATGCTAAAACAAACCTGGTGTTATAGCAAATAGTTCCCATTGCAAAACCACAGTATAAATATTGATCAAGTTTAGGAGAGAAAAAGACTACTCATTGACAAAAACAATTATGTCCTTTGAAATCTGAATCTCACACTGCAGCGTGTAGGAGTCAGAATCTTTTTTTAATTTTTAATTTTTTATTTTTTTGGTCTGTCTTCATACAGGGTTCCAGTCAGGTGGACTGGAGCCCTGGTTCACGTGTTTGAAAAAAAAATACTGCTTGGTTTAATTACATAATAAAAAGACAATGATACCCCTTCATAGGCAGCAAACTTGACTTAAAAAAAATTATGTTCTGGTTCACTTGTTCCAGAATGCTTTAGATCTTATGACCAAAATGGAAAGCAAAATGCTCGTTAAAAATGAATCCTCTTGCTTTCTCAGCAGCAGCCCCGCTCTGATGCAGTAGTGTCTGATGAGTTACTAAATTTAAGCTTTTCACTGACCTTATTAACATGTCTGATAATTACCAAATCAGGGATGTGTCACAAAGATCAAAAGTAATCAGGTCGCAAAGTCCCTAACAGAGGGTGGGGTCCATACTAGGCGTTCCATGTATGCCCATCTCTAAGGCCTCTTTTCTTGTTTCCACGCCCTTCCTCCAGTGGAGTCATAGACATTTCAAACACTGATGATTGTCATAACCAAAATACCCAAAGGTCTGTACCTGCCCTTAGGCAAGTCATTTATTTATTATTCCTTCCCCCTTCTCTCTTCCCAGCTTAGATGTGTAATTTGAAGCCAGTGGGAACTAATGAGAAAATGAAAGTCGTTGTTACCATTATTGCTCTGGTGCCATGAGATCTCTGGTGGGGACATTTGAGGGAGGAAAAGGATAATAAAGGCAAAAAGACACCTGCCTAGATTTAAGCTGTGCCTTCTAGGGCTTCCCGCACATAACTTCAAAGCTGCGTTTCTTTAAGTGGGAGTTAAAGGCTTAATCTCCTTGCCATTAGAAATAATTCCTAATGATTAGCATAATAGCAAATCATTTCTGCGCCCTGTGAGATACTATTGATGGTGTTTTCACTGAAAATGCAGTGAAACACAGAAACGGCTCCTGCCATCCGACGAAAGAGGAAATACAACAGCTAATTAATAGTCCGTGAAATGGTTTCTATTACTACACTCTGCAAGTTTGACACACATATTATTAGTTTTCCACACAAAGTTGTCAGGGTTTTTTTTACGATATTGTATATTAAAAAGGAGATTCAGAGTCCACCCCTTGTACTCTTGCCTTGCAGTCATCTCAGCCCACAGCCTTGATGAGAACTACTGCAGACAATCCTGACTTGGTGTCACTCACCATCTGTGCTTTTCCCAAGAGACTCCATGGCACCAGAGCAATATAGCAGTGAAGGTGCTTTTCATATTATCGTTTGCTCCCTCTGGCTCCAAATTACACATCTGAGCTGGTAATAGATACAGAAGAAGGGGTAACGAATACATAACTTGCCCAAGGACAGATGTCAGTGTTAGACGTGTTTGTGGTACCATCTCAAGAGGATGGAAACAAGAAAGCACACACTCAGAGATGGATAGGCTTTGAACATCTACTGTGGTAAGGATTGCACTGGAATTACCTATTCTAGGTTCGTTGAGTGAATTCATCATTGTGGAAGAGGAAAAGGAACTGTCCTATCAAGACCAGTGAGTCTGGAAAAGTTCCAGCATCCAGGTCTAACTTCAAGCTATTGCCACACAGAGACTTTGAATCACTTCTAAAGACCTTAATGAAACCTTGGAGCTAGCGAAGAGCGTCTTGACAGTAATATTAGGACAGGCAGGACATTACCCTCTCCCCATGGTTCTTGATTCTCTCATAGATCATATATGTACTCCCTGAAAGTAAGGAAACAAACAAGTTTAGAACACCTGAGAAATCCTTGGGAGGTATGTATGAGATTAAACTGTTAATGCTGGACTTTCTCCAATAAATCTCATACCTAGTCACCACTCATGCTGTACTAGTACCCTAGATATCTCTTAGTGCAGAGTCTGGAATGGAGGACTATATTTTCCTAATTGGAGGTGAGCCCTTCTCAAACTTTTGGTGGTGTTTACCATCATAGTGTCTACAAAATTATGTTCTACCAGTTGTTAGTGGATCTGAGGACAGATTGGTAGGACTCCTTCTATCCCTCCTCTTCTTTCCTACTCCCTTCTGGTTGAGTATAACACCTCATACTACAGAGAGCAGAGCTGTGTGCAGTGGGCTGGAGAAGAGGTAGTAATGTTCTTAAATGAACCATCAAATCTACAATGAAAATGTAATAAGTCAGCTAAAATTCTCCTGCATTTTTTTTTCTTAAATTGCATCTCTGTTGGTTTGACTTAAGTGGTCCCTACTCCAGTAGACAATTTATATGGACGCATCCTGGTGGATTCAGAGAAAGTGAGAAGAAGACTTGACTGTAACACTAAAGCAGTTTGCAAAGCTCCAGACTGAAGCCCTGCTGGCCTGGGAAAGAATTTGTAGTCAGTGGCATAGGACACATATATAATGTTCTTAAGTACACTTATGTGTATACACGGCATATGTGTGTGCATGTCTGTAGAACACTTCATTTTCCATTCCATTTGCAGCACTTAAGCATTTTTTTCTGGAACTGTGCTCTGACATCTTCCTAGCCATATTCTTCCATTAATTTGATTATGATAGACAAATTTTTTACTTAATGTTGTTCAACATAATATAAAGTTAATAGCCTTGTCAGTGGCCAAATTTAAAAGAATTTTATAATCTGAAATCTCCTCAGATAGAGGCCATTTCTTAACAGAATCCTCCACTACCAATGTCCTTCCAGCAGCTTCTATCTATGTGAAGGTTGGAAATGTGAAGAGAAACATTCCTACTGATGGGCCTAAGAGGCAAATTCATTGTGGGTGCACGCACATCCATCCATGCAGATGTGTGGGTTTCAGAAGCTGAAACAAGAGGTGTGCTCATGGTGGGTGTGTGTATAGCTGTGAACATTCATGAGTTTCAGAGGCTGAGACAAGAGGTGAGCTAATGGTGGGCGAGTGTATAGCTGTCCACGTGCATAAGCACCAGAGGCTGAGACAAGCTTTTCTTCTTCCACAGTGTTGAGTTTGCATGGCTGATGTACTGTTGCTGAGCTGGGTACATCTAAAAGATGAAATGATGAACATTTTACTATGGGAAAAGGTCAGGAAATAATTTTTTGGTGAGAATCAAACAAAAGCCTTATGGCTTGAGACCTGACTTAGACCCCCAAATCCTTTTGCCATCATCTAGCAGTAGTGAAAGCAGAGACGCATCTCCCCTGCACAGACAGAGTGGTACCTGTGAGATGCAGGGCCCAGTGGGCCCTAACACTTTCTTTTCTTTAATCCTGTGAAACTAGGTTGTGGCATAAGAGACTGTTAAAATTTACTTATTTTTAAAAATAATGACAACTATGTAGCATGATATAAGTGATTTCAACTTCTTAGGGGGTTCAAATGCAAAGCCCATCAAAGAATGTATAAAAATAATATACTATTGTGTAAAAACTCTATTGGTAATCTAATTTTCTTCAAAATGGTTATAATTAATGTCTGTCTTATTACATGCTTGTTTAAATCCGTTTACCAGTCATTTATTAAGTACGATCATTTTCCTTTTCCCTGTCTTATGAACATAATACTAAAAGCAAGAATTAAATATGTTTTGTACTTACCATGTGTTGGAAAGTCTGCTAAGAAAAGTTGCATTTATTATTTCATTTAATTCTTAATTCATCTTATGAAACAGATGGCTACCAATGGCATCTGAAATCTCTCCCAGAGGCTCACATGCCCATGACTTGCTGCCAGTCTGTAGTGCTCTGGGATATGGTAGAACCTTTAAGAGGTGGGGCCTAGTGGGAGGAAGTTAGACCATTGGAGGTGTGTACTTGGGAGTGAGATATTAGAATCCAGCACCTTTTCTCCCTATTTCCTGTCAGCATTCCCTTAAAAACAAACAAACTAGATTAAAGAAGTTCATTTTATGCTCCTTTGTTTTTGCTTGCTGGTTTTGCTTTGTACCTCTGGGTATTAAGCTTAGGGCATCACACATATCAGACCAGCACTCTCCTACTGAGATATATCCAACCGTCCCTGTCTGGTTTCCCAACAGGCATGGACTCTCAATTCTGAAGGCCTGACATTGGTTTACAATGTTCAGAGGAGCTGGATTTGTTCTGAGCAAAGTGGCTTCAGTAAGAATTCTGAAAGATGATGTGCTCAGAATTTATTTATCTCATTGTGGACTGATGCATGAAAAAATGCCCTGGCTTTGTGCCCCTGTCAAAGAATTCACTTAGAAGAAATAGTGACTGTACTGGCTTTTTAATCGCTGCATAGCTTCCCTCCTGGGTACACAGGCCTTGTAAAGAATTGGTTAGAAATCTATAGTCAATAAAAAAAGCTTGTGCTTTTAAATCATTTTTACTTTACAAGCAAAAATCTTTCCACAAATTTTACTAGAACTAAAATCTTCATGAAAAAAATCAAAGAAAACAAGGCTACAGTAAATTGCTTTAGTTTTTTTCCCCCCTCGGTAGAATTATGTTTTACATTTTTATTGTTTCTCCCAAGCATGAATGTTTACCAAATATTTTATGGTTAATTGGTTCCTGTTTAAGGTTAAGTTCAGTGTTAAATTGCAATGGATTACAGGTACTGAAACTAGAACATGAGGGATATTCTTTCAGTTGAGGCTTGAGTACCTGAACTTTACAAAGATTAAAGTAGCCTACTAACTGTGTCCATTCATAGGAAGGCTGCATTATTCATTAAAAAAATAATAATAATATGAGGGCCTGGGCTGCCACTCACCAGGGTCCAAGCCTACTTCTGGTACCATGCTTGTGAAGGTAAGATAATACTGATTTAGTGATATGAGTATCCTCAGGCAGTCCTTTATCTTATTTTATCTCAATTTATTCATGTTATCTTATCTTAGCTTAGAAAAGAGAACTAATGAGAGATTTCACCTGGGGGAGGGCTGGGCTAATATCTCTTGACATCATCTCATAAACTGGTTGAGCAGATGGGTAGTTTGAGACTGTAGTTCATTGGTTTCTGGGAGGATGTCTGGGTAGTGAGATGCAGGGGATTAGGGAATCTTGATTGCTAATGTTTTAACTATAGTTTCATACATCTCTGAAATTCTGGATCTGCCATGATGGGTCATTCCAGAAACTTCCTTTGGGTGTCGGAGGGGGATTCTACTGTAGAAGCAATTGCTAAAGGAGAAAGCAAGTGAGGCTACAAGAAGGAACCTGTTCAAAATCACATAGCTTAGTTGAGGATATTGAATTCATGCAGATCTTTCAAGCTGCATTCTTGATAGTATTCTATGCTACTTAGAGTATTGATGGTGTTTTGATATATATTTAAGCTTTCTTATAATAATTTCTGTCTCATTGTCCATAGGAAGGACCACGTGCTCATGTTCATTTCAATGTTCATTGTTTATGTTTTGGGATGGGTTGAAAGTGCACTTTGATGTGGATGACAGTGAGACAAGGGTGGTCTGGGAAGCAGAAGGATTAACTCCTTAGAAATCCATCTCTGGTTGCTGAAATACACTTGGTTCTATTGTTTGCAAGCAGTAGCATTCCAGATAGGACCCATCCCATAGTCAGCCACCAAATCCAGACACTATTGCATATGCCAGCAAGATTTTGCTGAAAGGACCCTGATATAACTATCTCGAGTGAGGCTATGCCAGTGCCTGGCAAACACAGACAGGGATGCTCACATTCATCTATAGGATGGAACACAGAGCCCCCAGTGGAGGAGCTAGAGAAACTACCCAAGGAGTTGAAGGGGTCTACAACCCTTTAGGTGGAACAACAATATGAACTAAACAGTACCCCCAGAGCTCGTGTCTCTAGATGCATATGTAGTAGAAGATGGCCTAGTCGGCCATCATTGGGAAGAGAGGCCCCTTGGTCTTACAAATTTTATATGCCCCAGTACAGGGGAATGCCAGGGCCAGGAAGTGGGAGTGGGCGGGTGGGGGATCAGGGTCGGGGGTGGGGTGGGAGGGTATAGGGAACTTTCGGGATAGCATTTGAAATGTAAATAAAGAAAATATCTAATAAAAAAAGAACTGTTATACATACACTAAAGTGTCCATGAATGGCTTGGAAGATGCTTGAATCAAAGAAGGTTGCCTTTTTACATAACAGCCAATGGAAACAAAATTTTTTATTGGATATTTTCTTTATTTACATTTCAAATGTTATCTCCTTCCCAGAAACCCTATCCCGTCCCCCTCCCCCTGCTTCTATGAGGGTGTTCCCCCACCAAACCTACACATTCCTGCCTCCTCACCGTTGATTTCTCTACACTGAGGCATCTATCAAGCCTTCATAGGACCAACAACCACTCCTCCCATTGATGCCTGACAAGGCCATCCTCTGTTACACATGCAGCTGGAGCCATGTGTACTCCTTAGTTGGTTGGTTAGTCCCTGGGAGTTCTGGGGGAGTCTGGTTAGTTGATATTTTTGTTCTTCCTATGGGGTTGCAAACCCCTTTAGCTCCTTCAGTGCTTTCTCTAATGCCTCCACTGGGGACCCTGTGCTCAGTCCAATGGTTGGGTTTCCTTGAAGTTGGGAGAGGTACAGGAACTGGAGTTGCTTACCCAGTGAATACCTCTTTTGAACTACTATAAACAGGTATGTAAGTGGGTGACAATCTCAAAATCCTGGTGCAAAAATACCACAGACTATAGATGAAATGAATCACTCGACTATGTTGGACACACTATGAAGAAACACAAGTTCTTAAATTGCCTTGAATTGGGATTATGTAAAAGGAAGAAACTTTCAATGCTTTCCTAAAGTAGTAAGAAAACACTAGCACATTTGGCTTGCTATCACTAATCTCAAAACAAAATGAGTCTTTGGACATTTGTTTACTACTTTATTATGGCAAATGTCATTTCCATTCTTGAAGTGAAGGATTTGGATCTGTAACCTCCTCCATACCGCTCCTCCCAGATATTTGAAAACAAGGCCTATGTATTAAGCATCTCTGTGGTAGACTGTCATGTGCGTGTCAGGCAATTAATGGTAGAGGTTATTTTTACACTCTCGAAAGGTGTATTAAAAAAAAAACATTTCCATAACAAAATTTTAGATAGATTATTGGAAAATCTAATACTGGATGCTTATGAAACGAATAAACAAACACGTATGGAGGAGAAACATCTTATGTTGTTAAAATGTAACTTATTCTCAAACCACTCTATTATGTGAGAAATATTAACATGATAAAATAGACAAGTACAATGGTACATCTAGATTTTTTTGCATGAGCTCATGCTTGAAGAATTTATAAGAATGGCTCTCTCATTGGTTGCATTATTTCCTTTATGAAAGATCGAACCACAGTGTGTATGAAAGCATGCAGATTGTACTCAACAGCTTTCTTTTTAGAAGACTGACAAATGCGGAGGGGAGTATTTCATAATTAAAGAACTTTAATGTCCTCGTAGACAGACGCTATGAGACAACTGTCAATATAATCTTAATTTTGATGAAATTATGTACTGAGATTGTATGTCAGTTGAAAAGGAAGAGGACTTAGGAGTCTTTGATCAATATTCTTGGATAAAATCCTGAGAATTAGGTGATAATTCATTCAGGCCATATTATGGAAACTGACTATTGAGTAAAATCACTGAAATGTCAGGTTTCACACATCGAATAAGTTCTAGATCCAAGGTGGCAGTTAGTAGTCCCATTAGAACTATACGCTCCTCACACCATAGTTCAGATATTATGAAGCACTCTGGGGTATGCAGTGCAAGGAAGGAACAAAACATTTGGAAAAGAGGAAAGTGACATATCAAAGTGAAGGCAGGGGGACTGGTCAAGCAGAGACAGAGGCAGGGGTTGCATTGGTGCTCTCCTTGGTGCTGAACGGAGGCGAAGTCATTCAAGAAGTCTCCCAGGTTGAAGTTCCCTTTTCTTTATTCCCACACTACAGCAGTTGAGATCACACCTCTCGCGCTGTCATCTGCCTCCACGTTACAGTATCTGAACACATAGATGGCATCCTCGTGCCCAGCCTCTGATAATGCTGCATGCCTTGACTTAAATTTGTATTTCAAGAAAGATGAATTGTTAAAGAGATTTGAGGAAAAGACTCAGCACAAAGACAGCATATTTGTAGGTCTATATTGTCTTACCAAGCAATTGTATTTATTATGAATTTAAAAGATATTGCACGATATATGTTAGTGGACCTATACATTACAGAAATGAAAGCAAGTATGATAGATTTTGCATGGGGAAGATAATTCTTAGGGCTTGCTGAGCCACTGATAGGTTAGGTATAATAAGAATTCTATTTCACCCTTATGCTTTTAGGTTTATCTCACATATGCAAAGCATAGTTATTGGTAACCTGAATGTCAGTTCTGAAGCATGCTTTACATGAAATGAAATATCTTTGAATAAAGGTCACCATATGACAACTTAGAAGAAGTACATTGACAGAACTTCTTTGTAACAACACTAATGATACCCTCACCTTGAAGGGGCAGAATAGATAGCTCAGAAGAAGACCGGAAGACTGCTAGATGGGCAGAGAGGGTTGCTTCTGCTCCTCCCATCCCCCACTGCAGCTCACAGCAGCCAGAGGGAAATTCACTGATGTAAGCATTACTTCTGTGAGGACAGATAACTGGCCTGAAATGAGGTAGACCTTGAGAAAAGAAATCTTGGAAATCTCAAAAGCAAGAGGTAGGGAAAGGAGCTGCTACATGAAAAAGGAGGACAGATTTTACATGAATTGTAAGAAAAAGAGAGCACAAAGAGACCCATATTTAGTGACACTTAACTTCATTAAAAATCTGCGCAGAAGACAGGCCATTTCAGACACATCAACTATATAGCCAGTTATTAGTGTCAAAACTCCATGAGTAAAATGTTTCCCCCCAAAACACCTTAGTACTTATAATTGATGGAACATTGCTATACTCAATTATACAATTAGTAAACATTTCCCACAATTCGTGTGCACCTAAGGAAAGTAATCTCTTTGAAATAAAGGAGGAAAATAAAAAACAAGGTTCAGAAAATAAAACATGATAAATATTCATTTCTCCAGATTCATCAAATATGATTCTATGATTAGATGAGACCTTTAAGTCAAGAACTTTAAAAGTGAAATAATTAATGCTAGTTCATAATTTAAATAATCTTTTAATGACTGGCTAGGCTCAAGGTCAGATTTGTAGTCCTAGAAAAATTATCCGAATTGGGAGTAGTCACTGAAGAAGCAGCTCAGTGATTCTCTGATTGTCTTGGTTTGTTCTGAAATATTCTCCAGGGCTAAGGTGTCCACTGGCTCTTTGGGTCATATTTCACCCAGTGTGCTCAGGAGGCCAAGTAGACAGAGTCTATTTCTCTTTGTTTTCTTGTCCTTTTAGAATTGCAATTCTTTCCAAAGCTGTTCTGCTACTCAGATTCTCACAAACAGAAAACAATATTCAGTCCTTGCTTTCACAGAATGGCTAGGATCAAGCCCTGTGTTCTTTCTCAAGGAGAAAGGAAGACACACATATCAAAGAGAGAATTCCCTTGGGAAATTCCACAGTTGCAACAGGGCATCCTCAAAGCAAATGAGGCCTTCTATCTGGGCTGTATTCTGTGCTGAAATTGCCTCCCTGGACAGCAGTTAAGCAGTAAAGGCAGACTACATATCAACAACAAATGTTTGATTTTCTTCCGTTGAACTTCAGACAAGTTTGTGATAAAACATTAGTCAGCCTCTGAACTTGGCTTCTGTATCTGTCAAATAGGGTATTTATTTTATTATTTCTACCATATAGGTAACACAATACAGTGTTTAAGCTACTCAATATAGTGAGTGGTTACATTTTTATACCTTAAGGTCTTTGCATCTATCAGTGATGAGAATGTTATAATTTCATATCAGAGGGCACAGCTGGCACAATCTAGAGACAATTGCAATTTTAATAACTGACGTAGCATGTAAATGGCTAAGGGTCAGGAAGACCTTGGGCATTCTCAGGCACCTGGACAGTTTCCCCTAAACAGGCATCAGTATTATTGAGGTTGAGTGACTCTGGTCTCCTGAAACAATATTGTCAGGAACCTCACAGTGTGATAATTTACTTCTACATGGCAAACCCAGTGCAATAAACTAGAAGGATGTTTGCAGCCAATTGTTATAGCATTATTTCAGTGAAAAGCATTGTGTGTGTGTGTGTGTGTGTGTGTGTGTGTGTGTGTGTGTAGAATTCAGTTCCTCAGCCTTGGGTCCACTTTGATATTCTCTCCTGTAAGATTTATTTTTAAATTCATTATTTTCCTTCCGAAAACATCTATAATACCTTTCCTTGTGATTTTTTAACCAATAGCCTCAACTAATAGCACAAAGATCTCTTACTGATGAATAGGAAACTTTGGGTTTATAGACTAAAATCCATCCACTTTATTTAGGAACACACACTTGAACTACTTTGTGTGGAGATATAGTCAGGAAGATTTATAGTTGTGGTTCAGTCAGAATTTCCCTACTTGGAAGATCTGATGTTCTTGTGTATTAATCCCATAGGGAGCAAATGACACTTGCATAGCTTAGCAACATCTGCTTTCTTGAATAAATGTTCTCTTTGTTATGTTGAAATTCTTGCCAGTCCCATGGAGGCCAACCTGTTGTTCTTGCCTGTTTAGAACTTTTTGTGGTCACTACATCTCTCTTGACAGTTTTAAAGCTCACAGGGTTACATAAACATGAGCCAATATGGAGAAGAGGCTGCAACAGGAAGGTAACAGCAATTAATGAACTATTTCTGTCTTTAACAAGCTTCTTTTTTTTCTCCTAAATTAGCCTATAAAATGAAATGCTAGGTCATCTGTATTCAGCAGGCATATACTCTAGCCAGTGTTAAAAGCTGGGGACAGAAGGTGAGTGAGCCCCTGTAGACATGCACTTATGTGGCTCCACTCTGGCTCTTTCTCCTCTGCAAATTAGATAAGAAGCAGTAGCACCTGCCTAAGATGAAGTCCTTTTAGAAGCCTGGTGTTTGATTTACCCTGCGTTATAGTTTCCTTTGATGGGAACCCATGGCTTGTAAACATAGAACGAAGTTCCTGTTTCATCAGTGATCACGCAGTGACTTCCCATCATCTCTCAGACTCTTCCAAAAGCTTGAAAGAATCTTGCAAACCCATTTGTGCTTTGTACTCGGATTGTTTAGCCTTTCCAGGTTCCCTGAGGATCAGAAAGTGATTTTATGGCAGCTGTTACCATTCCAGAAACTTCCTTGATCTTCCAGAGGTCTGCTTGTTGGTATGAGACAATCTGACACATGATACGCGTTGTTGCCTTTCCCCATCCCTCGGTGAGTTGCAAAGCATCAGGGGTAACTGCAGATGCTGGCCATGTCCTTTGATTGCATCACTCTTTGATCCCTTTTGTCTTGCGTTGTCCTCATCATTCCTGTTCATTCCTTTGATTCATCAGTAGTTATTAAATATCAAAACACGGAGTTCCAACCCCTGGTCTAATGAGGGCAGCCACAGTGGGGTTCTTCCCTAATCTAACCCAAAACCCTGAAAACAACTCTGAGGGTGGCATCTCCAGGCTGTCACTCTTCAAAAAGAAGGTCACTCACAGGGGCCTGGGCCCTTCCACTTTCCCTCACATTAGTTAGTGCTAATATCTTAGGATTCCTTGTGGGGAAAAATACAAAGAATGGTTGATCTTTCTGGTTGAGTTATCTATGTTGGTGTGACTTCTAACAAACCTGATTTTGTATCTATCAAACCAGGTTTTCTTTCTCAAAAGCTGACCTCATGTAGCCTTAGAATTGTATATAATTACAGGGAAGTAATGCAAAGTCTATAGTTTTTAAGCTGATCAGAAAATGCAGGTGGCAGGAAAAGAGCAGTTGACTCTAGACTTGTTTGTATTTGGTAAGCAAGGAAGCTTGGGTAGGTATAAAGGCGAGCATAACAGTAAAAAGCTTAGGGCTGCTTCAGATGGGAGGAGAGTGTGTACATGGACATTTTGCACTAAGGGCTGCTGTCTGTGAGACTGCCATGAGCTGGAGAGTCACGGGTCAGAGCCAGATCATGGCAGTTGCAGCAAGTCCACAATTCTACACGGCTAGAGTACTCAGAGTCCCAGAGAGGGGAATGATTCTGCATCTCATAGTCATCATCAAGAAAAATATAAAGTATATGGGAGATGCACTCTTCACTCCAGTACAGCACAGCATGTGAGATGTTTATGGCAGTTTCACAATCTTCAGCTACTGTAGGGAATCTGGGAAGGAGGATTAGTGACTGTTGGCCTTTTCTCCTGTCCTTTTTTCTGAGCTGAGACACTGCACTGATATATAAGAAGATACACTCTCTCCTCTTAAGTGATTCTTAAAAATATCTTCTACATAAAGTTTCACAGGGAAGAACGGAAAAAGAAATTGCTGTTGAGCAAAAGCAGTGAGCAAGAAACAGAAAAAAACAGTTTGAACTAATATAATCTGGGGTGAGGGGAAGTGGAGAATTTGGATTCTGTTTGTTTTAATAAAGCTACATCATAAGTTTGGAGCATCTAGTAGATAAAACAAAATATTTAATGCTAGTACAGCATAGATCTAACGATAAATGCAAAGGTGGTACAGGGAACATACGTTTTTGCCTTGATTCACTACTACAAGTTAATTTGTTACATTTGCTATCATCAATACATTTGTTATAATTACTAATAGCCACATTAAATAAAGTCATACTCAGTTTGTATGTAATTCATTTTTCCTGTTCCTGGATCAGTCACTGATTTACATTCAGTCCCAGGTTGTCCTGCGAGTCTGTGGATCAATTGGTTTTTCTTTCCACAGATCTTTATTGATCTTGCTAGTAAAGCATTCAGAGCCTCACCCTGATTAATAATAGCACCTCTTTCCCAGAGTTCAGCTGCAAATCCTAGCAACACATAGCACAGAGGAGGCAGAGCTCATAACAGTATTAACTATATTTGTGCACAATACTCATAGCTTTATTTTTTTTAATGTATACGTGCTGCTTTTACACCTATTTTACATGTATTTTAACCATATTGTTACCATTAAATATTTTGATGCTTAAATTCAAAATTAGTTTGTATCCATAGCAGCTGATATTTAACTGAAATTCAACAATTAACCTCGGAGATAAAGGACCAAAAAGATGTGTGCGTTTTCTTTTTCCTAATTTGAAGGACCCTGTATACAGCATACCATTAAGAATGCAGATGCTGACTGTAGAATAATGACACATGTATGTTTACAGAAAGAGTAAAGAGCTATACCCAATTGCCAGCTCTGCATAACTCTGCATAAAGATTAACATTGATAACGTTTTTTAAGATTTATTTTATTTATTATATGTAAGTAACAGCTGAGCCATCTCTCCAGCCCCAAAGATTTATTTATTGTTATATGTAAGTACACTTTAGCTGTCTTCATACACACACACACCAGAAGACAGCATCAGATCTCATTACAGATGATTGTGAGCCACCATGTGGTTGCTGGGATTTGAACTCAGGATCTTTGGAACAGCAGTCAGTGCTCTTAACCACTGAGCCATCTCACCACTGATAATCAGTTTAAATGAACTAAAAAATCACGAGGAGTCATCAGATAAATTAATAATTGTAACTTTTTCTACCCAAGAAGTGGTATTGTCTCTGTAGTAAGCTACAGGTATCATCCAACAGGCCCCAGGCAGATGTGTGGTCCTGCTATCACAATTTGCTCATTCTTCTATGGGGAGTGAACATCTGTGAACTCATCCATGTACTGTGGGTAACATCAGGATTAGAGTAAATGGCTAAGAGATAGGACAAAACCATCTATGCAGTCTATATTCTGTTCTGTTCTGCTGTACATGGTTGGCAACCAGAGCCAGCAAGATGAAAGGAAAAGTGCAAGGGATATATTTGGGCATAGCATGGTCAGAGAGGTCTTGGCGATACTATGACATCTATTAGGAGGACAGAAGAGACAGGACCAAGCAGGAAGATCTCTTAGAAGCCATTGATTCTGAGGTCCCCAGCATGTACAGAGTAGGACCAGAAGTTAGGGTGGGTAGAGGCAAGGTGGGGAGATGATGGGTCAAGACCAACTTAAAGATTGGTCATTTTTTTTTCTGAGTAAGATTAGAACATTCATGAGGCAGGATGTCAGTGACATCATTTTGTTCGTATTTTAAAAGGATTCCTTTGGCTTCATTGTGGAAGGAAAAGTAAGCAATACAGTTAGGAACCCCCATGGGGCAAGAGTTAAGACAGTTTGGTTTTAGGTGGTACTGGCAGAATTTAAATTTTACCTATTAATTGTATGTGACATTTGAGGAGCCAGAGCTGCTTCAAGGTCTTTGATCATCTCACTTAGGAACAGGGAATTAGAGGAATGCTGAAGAATGGGAATCAAAAGTCATGTTCCTGATGTTGAATTTAGACCCTCTTAATGGAGATGTTGGCAGGCAAGTAGAAGTCTGTACTTGGCTGGATGGAGAGGACTCTTGATCCATGGACTCAGATGAGAGTTCATTACCCAAAGAGGGGATGCAAATACAATACTGCCCTTCAGGTTAAGAGTGGGAGGAAGAGTCAGTGACACAGCCAAGCCCAGTAAGAGCACAGAGGGAGGGAGAGATTACCCACCTGCAAAGAGAAAGGTGATTGTTGCTTCAAACCATGGCATAGGCAGAGGAAAGCAGGACTCACCATATGGTTTGCAATATAGAGATCATGAGAAGCCCAGGACTGTTCCATTTTCAACCAAAGATAGCATTATCATGTGCCTATAATGTTACAAGGATTAATATACATGGAGGCTGTCTGTTGACAAGTGTAATGTTGCAGGGATTAATATAAACTGCAAGGATTCATTTATAATAGAGCTAACTGTTGGCATAGTCAGTGTTCTGTTCATGTCACCTGCCCTAACTGGGTAAAGTTGGGTGGTGGGCACTCTACATAAGCCTCCTTGGTGATCTGGAAGCAGGGCAGGCCATTGCTGTCATTGTCCGTGTTCATAAGTGATGGTGCTCAGAGACCCCAGAGTGCCGTACTGGTGCTCAGAGACCCCAGAGTGCCGTACTGGTGCTCAGTCCATGCCTCCCTGACCATTTCAAATCAGCCTGAAAAGGCTTATTATAATCCTTCAATTTAAGAATGGGTGTATTTCAGAGTTTCTCCTCTTGAACTTGTTTAAAATTATTATTTAAGTATGTGGGTAGTTCCTAGCCCATGTTTGAATGGAATAAGAGAGAACAGCTCTAACATTCAAAGCAGAACCCTGAGCTCTGTACCTAGAGCAGACTCCTGAGCCAGCCTTGAGGCCCTCTTTGCACCTTCTCCAACAGCTGTGGTTCTGAGGAGTTTTATATTTACATGTTCCTCAATCCTGATTATATGTGGAGTCACTGGAGAGCATTAAAACAACCCTACTCTTTGAGCCTAGCTTTAGTTTTCTGACTTAACTTATTTAGCATTAGGACCAGATATAGATAGCATGATGATTTTTGAAATCAAATATTTTGACATGTAATTTCTATACAATGCTATTTTATCTTATTATATGTGGTTGAGTTCTAGCAAATACTTACTTATGCAGACAAAAACATCACAGCCAAAATTGAGGCCCTTTGTGGTACTACAAACAGCCTTGTTCAGGTTACCCTGGACTCTGGGGACCACTCCTCTATCTCTCTTCTTGGGGGATTAGCATTTTTAAAATGGCACGGACGTGATGCACCTCCATGAAGGCAGCCTTTACAGAATATTAGTGTGTAGTGGATGAAAGCTGCTGGGTTTAGCATTACGATTGCTTTATGATCATGAGTTGAGAGAAGACAGCTCTACACTTGACTGGTGGGGCTTTGTTTTAGCATCAGGGTTCCAGGGAAGGAAGAAATGGTGTGAATGGGAAACTCCAAGGTCTTGTCTGGACAAGTTCAACCTCCCACATCAGCCATAGTGGACACAGTGAAGGCACCATGTGTATATGAAGTGGACACAGTGGAGCATGATGAGTGCGTGCACTATGCCTGCCCAAATGAGACTAATTTAATGTAAATCAAGATTGGCAGTCACAGTCAATATATTCAGAAGAAAGATTAGGAAATATCACATAGACCTTCCCCTGAGTAAAATAACAGGGAAGATGTGGGGATACTTGGCATTTGGTGGCCCAGGAGAGGTTTCTTCGTCCCCTTTAAGCTAAGACTTGAATGTCCCAAGGATAGCGGTCGTGCAGAATTAAAGGAAGATGTCAGAACGCAGAGTGGGAAGGCTTAATGCAGGAAATGTAACTTGTAAGCGTTCAGAAAGCAAGCAAACCTCTGCGCATGTTGAAGAACAAAAGTGGGAGAGGCAGGCAGAGGCCACCTCTCCTGGAGCTCTGAGAACAATCAGGCTGGATAGCCATGTCATCCAAAACCTGAAAATAATGTGTCTGCTGTGTTATGAAACATGACCCTGGGTACTGTGTGGAGAATATGCTGTGGGAGATTAGCTGAAAATGAGGAGAGGTCCCCCTCCCTGCATTCCCTTCATCCCCCAGCACAGTAGGTTTTGCTTTTATGCCCCAGAAGAATTCCCTCCAGGACACGGGCAGAGAAAACATGGAATCAAGGTTGGTTTTACCAGGTGAGAAGTGAAAATGGAAAGCAATACGGCCAAGGTAGAGTAGACCGGGCAGACACAAGGCCAAGAGGCTACCTCTGCTACCTAGATTTACATGTCCTGGTCTACTATCCCTTCCTGGCTCCCTCACTGGGCTGTTCTCATTCCTGGAGTAGGGGGAAGTGTTTTAGAAAGTGTCCTTAACCACAGCTCAGTCTGTAATAATTAGATGGAAGAATAAATATAGATGTAATTACTCATAAAGGTAAGTTTGCTGAGGAAAAAATAGTCAATGGTGCCTTGAGAGTGGCCCTTGGGAGGTTCTTACTAGGTCCCACACCTAGTCTTCAGGGACTGGATTTATTATTTTTGCTAGAATCCTGTCCTACATTGGACAAATGGACTACATATCCAGTGCTCCTCTTACTTACCTTCTCCAGTGCCCCTGAGTCCTTTTCTTCATTACAGATAAAAGAGTGGGCCTGAGTAGGCACTGGAGGAGTAGTTATAGTTCTGGTAGGGTAATCCATCCAGGCCAAGGGGCATATAGCTGCACTGACCTCTAGTCTAATCTTGTTTAGACATGTGTTAGTCTGATTTGGCCTGGCTGATGATGGGGTGGGGTGTGAGGCATGGGTAAGAGTGACCAAGGTCTCTAAGATTTGACCATTTTCCATTTACTGGTGATAAATTTCCACCGCTCTCATCACATACATAGAACCTACCTCTTTTCGCTACAGATTTCCACTGACTAGCTGAGATTCCAGCTTTCTGGGATCATGCACAAGAGCCTACAGCTGTGATGGCACACAGCAGTTGACTAGCTTGACTTTGGATTATAGTCTCCTGCAAATAAGTACAGGGAGGGAGACATCAGGCTCGGAGACTTCTTAGTGTCTAGCACCATTAGTTGTGTTAAATGTGGAAATCTCTAATTACTATCATAAACTATATATATATATATA
>LR749819.1:254884-390843 GCA_902729485.2 Mus minutoides | reverse complement strand
CCAGGAATTGTGTGACCATATCTGTACAGTCAGTGAGCAGCCATTCATTCCTTTGTAGTCAGCTCCTGGGTGAGGCTGGCTTCCCTCCTGTTAACATGTGTGTTGACTGTAAGCTCACTTGTCAGCTTAATGTTCGTGTTTTGTTTTGCTTTCTTTTGTTGTCCTAGTTTTAACCAATATTTTAGAGGATACAACTTCATTTAAAAGATATGCATATATTTTTAAAAATTAATTATATATATTTTTTATTTTATGTGTACTACTGCTTTGCCAACATGTATGTTCCTGAACTGAGTGCATGTAATGCCCACAGTGGGCAACAGATCCTCTGGAACTGGCATTACAAATGGTTGTGAGTTGTTATATGGATTCTAGGAATAGAACCCAGGGTCCTGTGGATTTGCAGCCAGGACTCACAATCATTGAACCATCTCTCCCGCCCCAGTAGGCACATATTTTAAACATATGTAATAAATCATCATTTTGTCACTTTGGCCCTACTTTCCAAGCAGCATCTCTAACTTTTATCACGCTTCCTATGGGTATCTGGAGTTGAACCCAGGTACCACACTTGACTGAAGTAATACAAATGAGTGGAGAAAGGCAATGAACAATACACACAATACAAGGAAAAAAAATGTGAACTAGAAAATGATTTGCACAGAACTAAGTGTAAGTTCAATGGAAGACTCTAACCCTACGGGGAAGGCCTGCCACAGAAGCCTCACACAGTCAACTAACGAGTCCATACTAGGTCATCCAGGTAGGCAAAGACCTTCCTGTTTATATTTCAGGGTCCTGTAATCTGTCCATGATGAATATGGCCTTCAGAAGTCTCAGGCTTATGGCTATAAGATGACAAATGGCAACATTAATCTTCAAGTTGTTTCTTTCCCCTATGGTCATTATAGGGCCAGCCAAGGTCAGTGCAGCTATATGTCCCAAGCAGAGGTTTTCTTTTCCTTTCCTGCAGAGTGTCGACACTACCTATCATATGTACTTTTGTTCACATGTTCCCAAATTCCCATTCCAGTATAGATTTTTGAGTTTCAGAGGCTCAACTACATAAACACAAGGGAGATATGTCTCTTCTGTGTGACATGCAGATCTGCTACGCAGGCTACTGAGCTTGGCTTGTGTCCTGCCCTTCACTGATACAGACACCTGTAATAGGCATGAAGTAGCAAGGTGTGGAAAACATAAACTACTTCAAATCTGCAAGTGCTTTGCCTATGGAAAGTCTGTAGACAGGGTCATCATCTGGGTGAATAGGAGAGATTCATCACCCATAAACTGAGTAATCAACTTGGGGCCCATGTGACTAACAGTCACACTGCTATTCACATTGTGCTTTCTGTCTCCAGTCATGTTTTCATAATTAAGATTTCCTTTACTTACAGAATTTTTCTCCGTCCAGCTTGCATTCTTCAAGAACTCTTTGTACAGAACGACAGCTGTTTATGTCCCCAATAAAGTCAACTGTACAACCATTAACCCAGGGATCGATGGTGGAGAAAATGATCCTAAACTATTTCTGTGAGGATGATTTCATGGTTTTGTATATGTCAAATCTTAAAACTGTGCTGCCCACCACATCATCTCCTACTCTCAAGTGCTGATTTAAATAGGAAATACATTGAAATAGGAAAAAATTTAAAATGCAGCAGCTGGTCACACTAGAACTATTACAAGTGTTTTATACACACACACATCATCATCATCATCATCACCATCATCATCATAGAAATTTCAATTGGGCAGCAGTATAATATAATGCCTTCCCTAAGTAAGATGAAAAAAAAAAAAAACCTCTGAACTTTTAAATTATTTTGGATCAGTGTAAGTACATAAATTACTTGTTAAATCTCCATGGTGTTGATCGATTTGTGCCATAAGTAAAATTCACAATTAGATTTGTTAAATTTTGTGGACTGTGAATGTTATCAATACTTAGGAGGAATAATGAGGTATAGTTGGTTACTGTCAGCTGGACTCAAACTAATTGGAATTTTTTTTTCCAAAAGGGAGTCATGCAGGACAGGCATAGCATTGTTGCTTGCTTATTTCTCTCATGATGGTGTAGAATATTCCTCTAAGCTCATGCTGTGGCTCTTAACACTGAGGCAGCTGCAAAATCAAATGGCCTTCCTTGCTGTCTGCTTCTCTTCTTCTGTGTATTTATGTGTATGTTACAACTAGCTAGATATTAGTGAATTTGTTCTTCATTCTATGGAGAAAGGGCCAGACATGATGCAAAGCACTTGTCTACCTAAGTCAGCTGGCCCCAGAGTGAGCTGCTCAATGTAAGGAGCCTACTTGAATAGAAGCAGAATATCTCTTGTCCTGTCCTGTAACCCCAAATCAGAGTGATAACAGACTTTTGGAGGAGAGAACCAATGTGGATCTCTGTGGGAAAAACACCAATATTTTGAAGCAAATTAAACCATTTACCATAGACCACTGCATGCTATAATCTATGTGTCCTGCTCCCTCTATAGGTATATGATGTGGAGTGCCATCCACTCATCAGCTTGTAGAGATCCACATGACTGCTCATGTGAACTAAACTGTACTTGTTTATCTTAGCAGCAATTCTTCCTTTTAAATGGTATTTGGAACCTTCACCATTTCTTTGAAGATAATAATATGTAAGTTACAGGTGTTACCAAGTGCTACAGGTCCCTCCCCTGGCCCCATCATCCTTCACCCAGTGTACGAGCTGAAGGACAAATCCACAGCACAATGGCCCCTGTGTATGGAGACCTTGGGAGGTAATTCTTACAGGTTTAGATGAAACCAGGAAGAGTCTGACCCTCACAGTGGGATTGATAGAGAGAGACAGTGTGTGTTCTCTGCCCCTCTCCGTCACCATGTGAACGCACAGCAAGGATGCTATGCATGGAATGAAGAATGTATATCAGTGGTAGAATGCTTGCTGAGCTGGAATAAGGCTGCCCACAAAAGCAGCTATCTCCAAGCAAAGAAAAAAAACCTGACAGCCCCAAACATGCTGTCACGTGAGGTTAATACAGGACAGCTAACAGCATATTAGAAGGAAGTTTCCAAGCCAGGAAGAAGCTTGTTATTTGTTCTTCTATTTCAAGTTGAGAATGAAAATGGAAAGAGAGAGTTCTCTGAGCATTCAAAGTGCAAGTGGTGTTCAGTTTTCAGGAAGAAGCAGCAACATCCATGCTAATAAACAAAGGACACGAAAATGCCCAACCCACACTAATGCGAGCATCATTTTTGACACCATTGTGGACTCAATTCTTCCCATTCAAAACCATCTAGTATCAAGACAGTAGTTCTGAGGGCGCAGGGAAAGGGCACAGCCCGAATGCAGTGCCAGGGTTACAGGCACCTGAAAAGATGGGTCTGAAAGGAGCAGCAGGCAAGGGTAGAATGAACATGGGGCCGTTTGGAATCTGTAGCATATAACACAAGAGCCAAGTAAGCATGAGAAAAGTCAAGAATGTTAAGCAGAGAGACTTAGGGTCCAACAGAAGGGATGAATATGGTGAAGGTGACATGAAGGCTTCAGATTAAAGATTCCCTAGGCACTTGTGATGGATGCTTATCTTTCAGCTGTGCAGCTCTAGTAGTGAAACACAGGACCATGGCCAACAATTAAGGGATGTGCCTTAGTCTGTGGGGGTCTGAGGTGGCCAGAACAGGTGACTCTAGTCTAATCTTGTTTAGAATATAGAAGGAAGGGCTATGTGGTTAGAGCAAATGGGCCATTATAGCCTGGTTTAACATTTGTGTGTGTTAGGGCGTGGTAACCAGAACATATCCATCTATTTTAACCTGGCTTTGTATGTAGCAAATGGTGGTCAGAGCTTTTATGTCTCCCCAAACCTCCTGTTTTGGCAGTAGCAGCCAGAACATGTGGATCTAGTCTAATCTTATATATGATATGGAATGTACTAGTCAGAGAAATTGGGACCACCCTAATCTGGGGTAGGATGTGGTGGATAGCTGCCATAGACAGGGGGTTTCCTCTAAACTGTATGTGATTAAGCTGAGCTGTGGTCACCAGGGACCTATGTTCTCAATTGTAATTTCCAGATGTGTCATTCAAAGTTTCTGAGAGATATTTGTCTGAATTTCTGAGTGTCTTTTTTTCCCCCCAACACTAACCTTTCTAGAAGCTTTACCTGCTTACAATATCTGTATCTTAAAGTCAGCCATTAGTGCCTCTGCATGTGCATCTGAATATCATCTATTTAGACAAAACAATCCCTCAGAATGCAGTTTTGATTGGTGAAATGTCTGGACAGTGGATATTCTGAGTATTCTGCCCCAGAACCACTACTCTCCAGCCAGCTTTCCAAACGACCTTCTGTTTTCATTGCTTGCTGAATGTGATAAACCTGTATTGTTCCATCGTTTGATGTGGGACAGTGGACCATCGCGGGAGGCTCGGTAAGATAGAGCAGATCTGAGTTCTTAGCACCCAGGCATCCACCAGGCAGATCCCTGCTTCTCCCTGCCAGATTCCTGTCCTGGAACACATGCCTTTGTTGGTCTGGTAGTCTAAAACAGAGTTCTCCATGTTAATGAGGTATCAAAAGGCACTGAGGGTTTAGCCAATAAGCTTCCCTTCCCAGACATTCCTCCCTGACAAAGGTATTTAATTTCTGGTCTACCCTGAGAACTTGGTATGCATCCATTTTCCAAGATCAACAGTCAATAAACAGTGTAGAGAAACATGGACTGTCCCTTCCACCAAAACTGCTGTGGGGAGCATGAAGAAGCCCTTCGCCTGCAGACCTGCAGCCTAAGGTTCCTGTAGAAGCCATAGATGTGCTTCCAGACAACCGCTGCTACCTTTGCTGAAGCCCAGTCCACAAAGGCAGGGGTACAGGGAGACACAGTCAAGCACTCAGTGTGTTTTGCCTCCCCAGCAGAGTGTCCCATACCTCAATGGTGGGGCAGACGTGGACCCACAGTTTGGGGTACTGCCTCATACGTCCTTGGCTGCAGAGGGTAACGATCTACTTGTTTCCCCAGTCATATAGGTGAGTGGACAGAATTTGGCTAGGACATAGGAAGGGATGGTTAATCAGGTTTTGGATGACTCAAGGGAGGAAAAGGCAAATATAAATATGGAATAAACTTTTAAGGTCATTGAAAATAACAGGAAGACCTGTGTGACCCTCCTGTGTGAAACGTAGGAACCACTGGCGTCAGATACATTCCCTTGAGAAACCACTTCACTGCAGGTTTCCTTTCATTGGGACATGAACGGGCACATTCTACCCTCTGCAGTAGAGAGCTGCCACGTCAGATGCTGGACTTTTAACTCACGGATGTAGAAACCTTCCACAAGTCAATCGTCAGTCTTCACTTTATTACTTTAACAGAAGCACATGGGTGATTCTGCCCTACTCCACTGGACATCACTGGCAGTGGCAGCCTGTCTCCTGTCTCGTATCCACTTCACCATGGCTCTCCCTCTACCTAGTCTCCTGTGATGTTGGCAGACTTAGGCTGTAAGGACATCTTAGTGCCTTTCATTTTCCTCTTCCACATCTCTTGGAAATCTGTTTTGAATACTTCCTGCTATGGTGTCCGAACCTTGGTGACATCACTGGTGGGTCACCCGGCTTGCGGCATAAGTTTCAACTAACTTAAATATCTTATGTCTCCTTTTAAAAGAAAATCCAACAACTAAAATGCATGCATGGCTCTTGTTCTCTTGCCTTTTTGTCATTTCTAGATTCAAGCTCAAATTATAATTGTCCTGGCTTCTTTTTTTTTTCCTATCAGACTACTGATATGTAAGTTTTTTTTAAAAATAGATTCTTCTCTCATACAATACATCTGGATCAGTTTCCCCTCCTTCTACTCCCAGAACTCTTTCCAACTTACCCTCAACCCCAAATCCACCTCTACTCTATGTCCTCTTCACAAAAGAGACTCTGAGAGAAACAACCAAACATGATAATAATAATGATAATAATAATAATAATAATAATAATAATAATAATAATACAGTAAGACACGCATGGAGAAAGCTGGAGAAGGCAACCCAACAGGAGAAAAAGAGTTTCAAGAACAGGCAAGTACGTCAAAGACACCCTCACTCCCACAATTAATCTCACACACACACACACACACACACACACACACACACACACACACACACTAAGGGAACAGCCACACTATGTATGCAGGTGACCTGGTGCAGACCCAGGCAGGCTCCATGCTTGCTGCTTCAGTCTTTGTGAGTCAATATGCAGCCTGCATTGTTGATTCAGTGGGCATGTCCTCCTGGTGCCTGTCATCCCCGCGGGCTCCTGCAGTCTTTAAATACCCTCTTCTGTGGGATTCCCAGAGCTCTGAGGTCAGCAGCCTGATGGAGATCTCCAATTTAGCCTTCCCACATAATGTCTCATCGTGGGTCCATATACCCGCTCTCATCTGTTGATGGAGGAAACCTCTCTGATGACAACTGGACAGGGAACCAGTCTATGAGTATAGCAGAATATCCTCAGAATTCATTACATTGATTATTATTATTACTATTATTTTGGCTAGTTGGTTTGGTTCTACCCTAGGTCTCTAGGCTATCCAGTCTCCCATTCCCGGACATCCAAGCAGTATCTAGCATGGACTCCTTCTAGTGGAGTAGGCCTCAAGTTAAATCAGACCTCAGTTGGCCACTCCCAATGTTGATGCCACTCCTCCATGTTCATGCCAGCATTGCTCCAGCCCATCTTGTAGGCAGGACAGATTGAAGGTTGGTGGTTTAATGGCTAAGTGGATGTCCAGGTTCCATGTAGCATCAAATCAACCTCTCCATGTTCAACGAGCTGTGTGGATGGATGTCTGTGACGAGGGAACCCGGCTGTCAGTTGGCAGAGGGAAACCCTCTGTCCTAGCATCAGCCTGGTTGTTTGAGGATCTCTGCGAGATGTCTCAGCCAACATCTCAGATAGGTGATTTTCTTAAAGCTGGCATAATGTAATTTAATAGATTCAGTAGCTTATGTTTATCTTTTCAGAATGCCAAATGCCAGGAGGCTGGGATCAGGATTTGGCAAGGGCTGTATTTCTTCTGTCTTGCTTCCCTCCTGGGTTTCTATGCATTGCCTTCTTCCCGAGTCTTGATGAGGCTCTCCCCTTAAACAAAGGTCCCAGCCTCCTTTTCCTACTAGGACACCAGTGACCTTAGATTAGAACATGATTTCTTTCTTAACCATCTCTCTACAGGCTCTATATCCTAAAACAGTCCATTATGGATTACTGGGGAAAGTGAGGATCAGGAATCTAACCTATGACAATCAGGAGCCACGACTATGTTCATGTTAGTGTGCATTTTGTCTGTTCACTCTCTTAACTGTGTGAGGTGTTGGAAAATTAAGCACCCCATCCTCAGATCATCCACCTATTTTGTGTCAGAGCAGAGATATGGCTTGGGCCCTGTGATGCTTCAGGCAATTTTTTTTTACACATGGCTGCTCTCATGTGAAATCTGCTGGTGCCTTCTCTCTACTGCCAATGTGTTTGCTCAGCACCACTGAATCCTCTATGCACCAGTCCCTTCCTGCCCTGGATGCTGAGCAGTCATTCACATAGTGCCCCTCATGCATCCTCTTTTCAATCTTTCTAATATTCTGGTCCCTGGTGCATCATCATGGGAAAGATTTGCCTTCTTCTAATCCCTCTCCAGACCCCACCCCTTTCTTCATGTATTCATAGGGTGCTTCCCCGGAATGGACATTTCACCCTTCAATGAGAATGCTGCCTTGCTCAGCAGCTGTGCCTGCAAGGTTTTCTCTCACTAAGTGAGTATTCTAGACACTGGCCTTGTCCATTTCATCCCTGAAATGAAAGCATTCCTTTCATAAAGCTCTTTCCTCCTGAAAAATTCATAGCGCTCTGAGCACAGTCTGTTTGTAGAGCATACCTGTAGGTGAGTAGGTGGCAAGTATTTTTACCCCATTTTATTAAAGCGGAGGCAGAATTCACTGAAAAACAGTGCCCCCTGGAAGGCTGCGCAACTTGGACTGAGCCAGTCTCTGCTCTTTATGTTTTATCCACCACCACCAACTCTCTGGGGAAAAACAGAACACATTGAGGACAGAAGAACACCTTTTGCAGAGAACACACAAACACACACACACAGTTAGATAGCTTCCAGGTGACAGTAACTCTAGAATTGTGGAGTGTGAATGTCAATGGTATCTGAGATGAGCCTGACAGGAAAATTGCTCCGAAAGAACAAGACACTCAGAACTATGAATTAGAAGGATTAGAGCCCACCTATCTTTCGACTTAATTCCAATACCAGTTCTGTAGAAACAACCTCCCCTGCCTGGCTCTGGATCCTTTATTTGTCCTTCTTTTGTGGTATAATTGTTTTTGTTAGCCTCAGTTTTGGTTTTCTTCTAAATTGTTTACCTATGATCAACACTGTTCCAAAAATAATAAATAGAAAGTTGCAGATACTGGAGAGATCGCTCAGTTGGTAGAACACTTGTCATGCCACCATACACACCTGAATTCAGATCCCTACTATCCACATGAAAGCCAAATGAGGTAGCTCACATTTGTAACTCACAGAAGCAGCCAGATCCCTGCCTGGAGCTTGCTTCCTTGCCAGCCTAGCCAATCAGTGAGCTCCAGGTTCAGTTGGCTATCACGTCTCCAAAGAACAAGGTGGATAACAATAAAGAAAAGCAATCTGTCTTTACTTCTGCCATCCACATACACACATGTGCATAAACATGTCTGAGCAGCTCTCACACACACACTGCCATCCACATACACACATGTGCATAAACATGTCTGAGCACCTCTCACACACACATTGCCATCCACATACACACATGTGCATAAACATGTCTGAGCACCTCTCACACACACACTGCCATCCACATACACACATGTGCATAAACATGTCTGAGCACCTCTCACACACACACTGCCATCCACATACACACATGTGCATAAACATGTCTGAGCACTTCCCCCACACCCACATACACACATGTGCATAAACATGTCTGAGCAGCTCTCACATACACACTGCACACACACACACACACACACACACACACACGTACACATCTTTACACATACTATACTACAATACAAAAATATTCCCTACAGAAGAAATTATAGATGTAGACACTGAAAGACTTTTGAGTCATGCCGTGTCAATAGTACCTGATAACTTGTACCATCCCAGTGCTTCCTCCCCAGGATCTTGCAGCTGCTCAGTGTATCCTTACTGTATATGCTATCCTCACATTAGTCACATAGTGGCTATTCCAGTTGTCAGGTTGATTGTCATACTATCACAGTACATATGTTCAGAGTAACCTTTATTTTCCTTAATAATGGCCCAAGTTCCTAAAATTGACAATGGAGTTGCTTCTTTTAAGTAAAAAAATAAAATAAAATCCTTGGATTTATGATATATGTGCCAAAAAGAAAACATACAATATTTATATGGTTTGATAGTATCCATTTGCAAGTTTCTCCCAGGATCATGGGATGTGCCCCTCACTAATAAGGGCGAGTTCTTTATAACTCGTTGGGCTTAGTTCTGTTGATCATCTGCATGGAGTCCATAAATTTTTCACTTCTGTAGCTACGTACCCCAAAATGTTTTCTATAGTGAAATGAAAGTAATCAATCTCTAGTGTTTTTTTTATTTTTATTAGATATTTTCTTAATTTACATTTCAAATGCTATTTCAAAAGTTCCCTATACCCTCCCCCCACCCTGCTCCCCTACCTACCCACTCCCACTTCTTGGCCCTGGCATTCCCCTGTATTGGGGTATATAAAGTTTGCAATACCAAGGGGCCTCTCTTCCTGATGATGGCCAACTAGGCCATCTTCTGCTACATATGCAGCTAGAGACACGAGCTCTGGGGTTTCTCGTTAGTTCATATTGTTGTTCCTCTTATAGGGTTGCAGACCCCTTCACTTCCTGGGGTACTTTCTCTAGCTTCTCCTTTGGGGGCCCTGCGTTCCATCCTATAGATGACTGTGAACATCCACTTCTGAATTTGCCAGGCACTGGCATAGCCTCATACAAGACAGTTATATCAGGGTTCCTTCAGCAAACTCTTGCTGGCATATGCAATAGTGTCTGGGTTTGGTGACTGATTATGCGATGGATCCCCTGGTGGGGTAGTCTCTGGATAGTCCATCCTTTTGTCTTAGCTCCAAGCTTTGTCTCTGTAACTCCTTTCATGGATATTTTGTTCCCCATTCTAAGGAGGAATGAAGTATCCACATGCTGGTCTTCCTTGTTCTTGAGTTTCTTGTGTTTTGCAAATGCATCTTGGGCATTCTAAGATTCTGTGTTAATATCCGCTTATCAGTGAGTACGTATCTAGTGACTTTTTTTGTGATTGGGTTACCTCTAGTGTTTTAACTGTCACCTTGTTAGGAGGTTATGAGTCCCCTGAAAGGCAGAAGACTGCTTTAGTTTGCCTTCTCCACCAGCTCACTGCTTGACTATATTGAAGAAGTCTCTTCTCTTGGGCCAAGACTTTGATGTGATAGAGAGCATGATTCAACAAGCCACTTTATCTCCAGCTTCTCCGAGAGCAGCAGGTGTCAACCTGCACGAGGAACACTGAGTTTGCCTTTACCTCCTGCAAACTTTCCCCTTGGATGGACACAGCAGAGTGCCAACTAGCTAGGTATCGACCTCCCAGGAGGATCGTGAGTAGCATTGAATGGCTCCGGCCTCGAGTGTCTGCTGCGTCTATCAAAGGTGCTTTAAATAGAGCTGCCTGTTAAAAATAAGTACTGCCAATTCTCAAGCCGCCCCTGTGTTTCTTTCTTTCTTGCTCCCTTGGATGTTTTTCAAGATGCCACAAAAGTCTGAAAAACATGGATAATGGAGAGGAAAAGAGAGCAAGCTCTTTTGTCATAAGGATGAACCATGAGTCATCTGTTCTGACTCACCTTGAACATACAAAGGAAGCCAATCAGCAGGGAGCAGTCTAATGGGATGTTTCTCCAGTGACTCATGCAGACCTGCAACCAGGGGCCAGAAGCAAACCAAACAAGTGTATTTTTAAATATGGGCGGGAGCATTTTCTAGGACAATCTGATGGTGAGTCCTACACACTTGCTGGCATATTTTAAGCCAGACCCTGAAATGTGTGGGCGTGGTCTCCACAGAACCTTCTCCTGTGGTTGTGTTTTGTTTTTCTGTGTTTAGAGGGGGTGTTTAATGCTTAAACAGCACTAACAGGAATATAATACTCCAGGGTAATATGTCTGCATGAGGAGATAAGAACTTTCTGATCTAGAGAGTCCATTGACTTTCCGTCTGTGCACAGAGAAGGCTGCTTCATGTCTAATTCTATACTGAAACATGAAAGAAAAGTAATAATTCAAGCCCCAAGATGCTTAGAGTTTCTACAGAGGGACACAGGAAGAACAAAACAAGCAGAGGTTATAACTTGGAAAAAGTGTAATGGAAATACTAGGAAGATCACCCTATGGAAATGAGTTAAGAGACACATACAGGTGGACATGAAGCCACCAGCTTCTGGAAGAACTTTACTTGTTGCTGCTGTTGGAGGAGGAGAAGGAGCAGGAGCAGGAGCAGGAGCAGGAGCAGGAGGAAGAGAAAGAGGAAGAGGAAGAAATGGAGGAAGAGGCTGCAAGGTGAAGAAAGTCACTTAAGGCAGAGGGAAAGGCCAGTGTGAAGATGGAAAGATCATTCTGGATTGGCTCATTCCATTATGTTCAAAACACTCTCAAATTGCTTGTTTCTATTGTAGAAGTATAGGCAAGTTCATTCTACAGGTTTCCATTTTTGAAAACTGTATTCTATCTATCTCCCCTCTTGCAAGATCTTCCCTCTCCCATGGCCCCTTGACCCTTGTCCTGTTCTCTATGAGTATTGCAAGTGATACACACATGTTTGATGCTTCAAAGCTAATGGGCACATCTGAGGGGAAACCTGCAGTTTGTCTTCTAGGTCTGGGTTACCATCTTTGTTTCCAGTCACATCTATTTGTTCCATCTGTTTATCTGTTAATTTCATAATTCCAAGAAAGAATTTTCTGGAGTAAGTTTGGTGGGCATGTTTGTGAGGGATAGTCTTGATTATGAGAATTAAAGTGGGAAGACTCGCCTGTTGTGAAGGGCATCATGAATTGGGAAGAGGATCTAGTATTATATTGGAGAAAGTGAGCCAAACACTAGCATTCATTGAATTACCCAGTGCTTTGGGCTCATCACTGTGGATCTCTAGCTGACTCAGGTTCCGAGTCTTAACTTCTCTGCATGGACTGTAAACTGGAATTGTGAACTGAATAGACATTTTCTCACTTCTCCCTAAAAAAGCAAAGAAAGGGAAACAAAAAAACAACAAAAACTCTCCCTGAAATTGACTACCGAGGGGCTGACAGGCTCCACATAGAATAACAAGTTAAGAATTTACTTAAGGATTTTGAGCAGAGGGAAAGTATAGCTCTAGTTAGGTTATAATTCCTCCTCACTAGGGGTCAGTGTGGCCTACTGATCCATTTTGAAGATGACACTGGACAATTTTCCAAGAATTTCCTAGGCTGTTACGTTTTGCTCTTTGAGGCCTTCAGAGCTGTCTACTAATTATGATGGGTTCACAAGGACTCCACATTAGTGAAGTACACTCGATATACTGTAAGAAGGTTGGTGTCTTAATGGGTGACTTGGTGGAAACCAGCCCACATTAAAATGTCACAGGCAGATTGTTAGAATGCTAATGACAATGATGTAATCTCTTTGGAGCTTGTGTAGTCTTCGTGATTGCAGTCTCAATGAGTGAGGTGGCTAAGACAGGCGACACAAATGTTAGAATTCAGCTGAGGATGCATAGTAAGACCCTATTTTTTGTTTATTTTATTTTATGGAGAAGTTTCTATAAAACAAAAGTTCATAACAATAAAAGGTGCTTGCTGCAGTCCCCAGTATCCACAGTGTGGAAGGAGGGCACTGACTTCTTTGAGTTGTCCTCTGACCTCAAGTCTTACTCCATAACATTCCCATACACATGTGCACACACGCATGCTCACATACACACACATACACACAACACACACAGAGATAGAGAGACAGACAGACACACAAACAGACAGAGATACAACAATGAAGGTTGCAAGATCCATTTGTCAGAGAATAGTTTTAAAAACATGTTATAAAAATTGAGCAACCAAGACGAGAAGTAAAAATGTCTGCAGGTTACAGGATAGCAAGAGCCTTTGAGCATAAACTTTTGCTCATGTAGAAGAACATTCTCATAAGTTTCACCTGTACTTCCAACTGAGCTTAAGCCATCTGACTTTTAGTCTCATCCTTAGTCAAGTTTCTTCGTTAAGGTGTGTTCTTACCTAAAATAGAGCCTCTTCCTGATAAAGGTTTAAGCACAGAGAGAAATGGCACCAAGAATCTGAAAGCTAACATAGCCCTTACTCCTAGTTTCCTCTCCAAAAACCCCCTATACCCTCCGCCCTCCCCCTGCTCCCCAACTCACCCACTCCTGCTTCCTGGCCCTGGCATTCCCCTGTACTGGGGCATATAATCTTTGCAAGACCAAGGGCCTCTCCTCCCATTGATGGCCGACTAGGCCATCCTCTACTACATATGCAGCTAAAGACACGAACTCTGGGGGTACTGGTTAGTTCGTATTGTTGTTCCTCCTATAAGGTTGCACTGCTTTCTGTGCCTCCATGATTCAAAAACTTAGTCGGCCACCAAGCATGGTGGCACCTGCCTTTAATCCTGGTAGTTAGCAGAGCTTGAGGCCAGCCAGGTCTACACAATAAGGATGAAACCAGCCAGAACTTCTTAGTTAGACCAATGAAAACACACACACACACACACACACACACACACACACACACACACACACACAAAGAATTAAACCTGTCTCATGGATATCCTATGAGAATTAAATAATAACTGTAAAGCACCAAGAAGAGAGACTGGTATATATTAGAGTGAGATTGGAAAATGTCAGGCTGTGTTGCCATGTCCAAGTATTCAATCCCACCTCGTATAAAGAGGTAAATGTAAATCTTCAGGAAAACAGTCAATCAGAGAATTTTTATTTAGCTTTGGTTTTTGAGACAGAGTCACACTGTTTAGCTGAGGCTGGCTAGACTAGTTACACTGTGTTTCTGAGGCTGGCTTGAAATTCACTACATAGCTTAGGCTAGCATGAAACTCAAGGCAGGACTTCCACCTTATCCACTGCATCCACTTGGCTTCATTTTTGTTTAGTTAGTTATTATGAAACCACTTCAGAAAAACATCCAAGGGAATTTTAACCTTCTTCTCATAGTAGATGCTATCTTTTCGGTTAGTGTAAAGACTTTAAAAATTTTTTTTTCTAGAATTACTTATTATATGTAAGTACACTGTAGCTGTCTTCAAACACACCAGAAGAAGGCATCAGATCTCATTACAGATGGTTGTGAGCCACAATGTAGTTGCTGGGATTTGAACTCAGGACTTCTGGAAGAGCAGTCAGTGTTCTTCACCTCTGAGCCATCTCTCCAGCCCCAGTGTAAAGACTTTTATCCCAAGTGAACATTAAGCCCCGGCTCCTGTTACTGCTGGTCAGTGAGCTGAATGAATATATAACTTTTGTTTTACTTCTAAATTGTCCAAAAACAAAATTGGAGCGGAAAGAGCTTGTCTTAAAATCCCAGTTTACAGTCCATCATTAAGGGAAGTCATGACAGAAATTTGAAGGCAGATGGGCTTGGTATTCCTATCACATTTATTACTTCAGACCAGTGAATTTACTTTATAGCTATGGAGTACAGCAGGAACTCTAGAGGAGGGTAGCTTATACTCACTAGCTTTCTTATACAGTTTAGTACTACCTGCCTAGGGGTGGTGCCACCCACAGTAGGCCTTTAGACACCAGATACAATCAAGACAATCTCCTATAGACATGTCCACAGGCATGCTCTAGGCAATTTCTCAATTGATAATTTCTGCTCAGATGACTCTAGATGATATCAGCTGACAGCTAAAGCTAACTAAGACAATGAGCTACTTCTTGTTGCCTTAGACAAGAGGACTGATACCAGAAGCATCCCAGCGAACTGGTCTGAAGATGAACAAATATCTGTGTAAGAAAATAATCCTGGTTTCTTGTGTTTCCAGGCAGCTTCCCTACTTGGTCATATCTAATGCCCCAATTATCATGGAATAAAAATTATGTCCTTTTCAAATTGTTTAGCCAGGTGTCACTGTCCACATGTTGAGAAACTTCTGTTTGGTGCCCTCAAAGCTCTCACATGATCCTTGACCACAGAGTGTGATCCTTGTGTATTTCTATTTAAGGTACTGACCAGAACTGTTTGAGGTAAAAATGTTAGGGATTTAACTCATTGCTTCTTTCCTGATAGGAATCTGTATCCTCCCAAATCTCACATTGGCAAGGGCATGCTTGTCAGTAGATTAGTCCCCTACAGTCACCCATGCTTCCCTTAATTCCACCTCCAGGGTTAAGCCCTGTTAACAGTGCTGAGCAAGCCTTGAGGCTGTAGGACAGGATAAGAAGGGCCTGCAGAGAGCAATAAACTCTGTGCCTGTGCAGAGCTGGGGGTGGTTAATGCAGATCCCCACTGCTGGGGCTGACGGAGAAGAGGGATGCATCTTTGTATTTTGAAAATATAATCAGATTTTTTTTCTGCTGAAATTGTATTATAAGGTTGCTTCCATTATAATAGTCTTCGTTTTTTGAGAGGATCTCTATAGTCTTTCTAATATTCTTTATAATAGTCTTCATTATTCTTTTTTTTTTTTTTTTGAGGGTTTCTTTACTCTGTTTTTAAATTTTACTGTCTTTTTAAATGAGGTCTCTATACTGTTTATAATAGTCTTCATTGTCCTTTCTGCAGAATCTAATTTTTAGGACGGCTACAGAATATATACCTTCTCTCTCTTTCTTTCTTTCTTTCTTTCTTTCTTTCTTTCTTTCTTTCTTTTTTTTTCTTTTTTACAATTTTCTTTGTGTTGTTTTATGCTGGGTCCCTCCTGTGTTCAGAAGGCCTAATTAAAACAAACTGAACAGTAAGTCTTAGACTGAGACTAAAGTATGAGGTAAAGTATGTCAGCCAGACCCTGACAACTTTAAGATACACTATTGTAACAAAAATAATTCAAGGCTCTAAGGGATGGATATCAAATATACCACGAGTTGTCAAAGCACTGGCCAATCGAACTTATGACCTGATTTTTTTCATTGTCTTCTTTTAAGAGAACATCTAAGATAAGTTTTAAAAAGTCAAGGTTGAGTAGACATGCACTCAGTCATTTTGAAGGATAGACTATTTTAAGGCATCAGGTAAAGATGTATGTGATGAGGCACCTTCTTGGGCAAGTCTCCCTCTATCTGCTGCCCCACGACAGGAGGGCTATGATGGAGCTGATTGGACAAAAGCTTGGGGATATGCTTTATGTCCTGTAAATGAAAGGATGGAGTAATAAAAACCACAGAGAAGGAAAAAGTGCAGCTGGTGGTGCAAGATGGATGGGGACCAAGAGAAAGAGTGTGAGCTAATGTGTTCCTGAAAGATTGAGAAAGTGGGAGCCATGAAAAGACCAGACATGACTAAATCACAATCCTGTTTCTCGTGAGCTCACTACTCTGAGGGACTCTGGAAGGCACAGAAGATAAAGGTTACAGAAGCCTGAGTGGTGAAGTGTCTGGAGCAGCCAAGATCCAGTCTAGAGAAAATAACTCACTCCTTGGGCTTCTCACAAAGAAATCCAAAGAGCTCAACATGTTGAGGCACAACCTGGAGGGATGTGTGTGATAAAGAAATACTGGTTGCAATTGACTGTCAGAGTTTACTCAGTGGTCAGAAATAGTTCCACATGGCAGTATCGAGTGGAACAGAGTTGGCTGCCTTGCTGAGGCCTTCATACCTCAATTAGTGGCACCTACAGGAGATCACTGTTAGCTCACTTCAGCGGAGGCATTGACTGAGGAATGACAAGCAGGCACACATGTTATGAGCAAGCCTTGACCAGTTAGCCCTTAAATTTGCATGTATACAATGCAGAATCACTGATATATTTTTTTCATTGCACGGTACATACAGTCCATGGGATACTTACTAGCTGCAGTTTAGTAAACCTCTGGTCCACTGTAACCCTCAAGTGCCTAACATGCATACACACACACACACACACACACACACACACACACACACACTCACTCTCAGAGTTATTTTATGTATTTTGTATGTATAAATGTACCCCACATGAGTGCTTGGGAGTTACAGCTAGCTGTGAGTGACCACAGTGGCACAGGTCCTCTGCAAGAGCAAAAAGTACACTTAACCACCGAGCGAGCTCACCAACCTTTCTGGCAGTCTCTTAGTGTGCCGTTTCTCAGGATGAATTTTCTTAAATAATGTTTAAAGTGGATGGACTGAAGCTACTTTCTGAATGTGCTCCCCCACTGGAGCTGCTTTGGACTGCTTGCCTCTCAACTAGAACATTCCTCTTAATTTCTCACTATCCTTCAGGTTCCTGAAGAGAAGCAAATCCAGCAAGATACATACATGCATGTATATCTCTCTATCTGAACATGTATATATAATATACATATAATATACTATAAATATAATATATATTATTTTCTTCATAAGAAATCTCTTAAGCATTCATTAATATACAATTTTTTTTTTTTTTTTTAGATTTGTTATGAGGAATTTATTGGTAGAGTAACTGGAGACCAAGCAGGCCCAACAAGCACCATGTGGGAACAGGAAAGCAAATAAAGTTAGTGATATTATTTGGTCTACATCTGAGGGACGGAGAAGTGGGGAGTTAATTTAAGATCTTGTCTTGCACAGAGAAAGTTGAGCTGACATGTCCCAGATCAAGCAGTTAGGGAGGCAAGAGGACCAGATTCCTCCTGCCAATAAATTTTGTGCTGTTGGATTTGAGTCGGTGCCAACCAACACTGGTTAGGGCAGTCTGTGGCATACTTATTCAAATAGCAACATCCAAAACCACTTCTACAGACCCGTACAAGTCCATCTTGACCCACAGAATTAAACTTCACATTGACCCCGAAAGCCAGGTAGCCTGTATTTATCCAGCTAAGTGGGCTACACCTTAACAGGCATCACAAAGCCACACAACTGAGTCTTCTTTCCAATAAATGCTTTCCCTCTACCTGCTTTGCATCCTTTGCCCAAGAATGTGCAGTCTCATCTCTGGAAGCAGCTCAGGAAATGATGTGGGTTTTTCCTCCCATCAGATAAGGTCCCAGGGGTGTGGATCTGTTCTGTACTTTTCTTGATCTCAATTAGAGGACAAAGGAGAGGTGCAGGAGCATATCAGTATGATCATTTTATAATTATAAGCAAAGTCTCAGGGGTCTCTTCACTCCTGTTA
Organism: Mus minutoides; assembly: GCA_902729485.2. NCBI lineage: Eukaryota > Metazoa > Chordata > Mammalia > Rodentia > Muridae > Mus > Mus minutoides. The sequence goes on along the minus strand of LR749819.1, from coordinate 372,449 downwards.
TCAGAAATCTTCTGTTACTGGGATTTCTTTATATTTGCTTTTAGCCAAATGGTTCACAAGATGACCTTGACGATGCTACTTTATGACTTAGCAGAAGAACTGGGCTAAGTCATGGGACGCGAACTCAGTAAGACTCACCACAACTTAAACCAAACATATACTGATTAAAATATAGATAATATATAATATAATTGTGTGTGTGTGTGTGTGTGTGTGTGTGTGTGTGTGTGCCCGCGCACGCACATTTTATGGCTAGTGTGCACAGAGTACTTGATACATGGCAGCTGCAGGTTTCTTACTGGAGACCCAGGTATTTTCTATCTTTTTCTTTCCCATCCATGTGCAAATATTATCTTTACGTAATATTCTGGTACTATAATTTTATAAGACTTTGCATTTGATGGTATTGCGTTTTCTGAATTTGCCATTTGAGCTATATATACTAATTGCTAATACATTGGTTTATATATAATACATTGTATATATTATATATAATACATTGGTTCATATCAGATATGTTTATATCTGATAACCTTTGAATCACTTTACATTCATGTCTAATACCCACAGCTCAGTGAGATAGAAGGTACTGTCTTTTTATTTTAATGAGAAAATTAAGATTCAGTACAACCATAGGACACTCAAGATCCTGTTGCTACTCAGGGGTGATAGCAGAATTGGTACACAGACCCAACCTCCTGTGGTCCCCCTCTGGCCTTCTGTATCCACAGTCTTCATGACTGGGGCACAGCCTCGGGAAATTTTTGGGGGAAGTAAGTATCTTGCTGTGCTGTGTGTCTTTATTTTCAGCATGAATGCTGTTTTAGTATTTCTTTCCTTTTTCTCCAGACCCTGGAGAAAGGCCTACCAGGAAAGTGAACAGTGAAGCATTGGATTAACTACTGTTTCTGTCTATGTATTGTAGATTTCATACTATTTTTAGGTTTGGTAGATGGTAAAAGGAGCAGCTCAAGTTCTAGTAAAGCTGACTTCAGGAGCTGTGAAATTCTGAGCAAGTTTAAAGTCTCTGATTCTGTCTGAGGTAGTGGGAGGTGGGGTGGTAGTTACTTCTGTATTGCCTGAACTTATGGGAATGAGGGGAAGTGCAAGTTTATTGCCCTGGCTCTCCTCACCTCTCCTACCTACAAAAGGTTCTGAACTTTAAGCATCTTCCCACACAGTGCTGCTCTGCACAATCAACAGCAAAGGCTTCCAGGTCTAAAAATAGAAAATCCAAGGTCTTCTGGGGAGCAGCAAGAAGACTTCCTGTACATATACATATACATATACATATGCATCTTAGAATTCATAAATGTACAATCTGGGCTTACCGTAGAACCACACATAGTCCTAATGTGAGTTTCTGTGCCTGATAGCTGCCGAAATTTTGTGACTGCTCTGGCAATTGTCAGGAGTTAAATTCTTTTGAGTGTATATGACTTATCACCTCTTCCTTGTAATTCATAAGTTTTCAGCAAAATACCGTATGTTATTCCTATTTATTAATCTTTCAAAATGCCCATTTCCAACGATTATTGCTAGTCCCATGGCTCACAAATGTCATGGTAGAAACAGTATAATTTTCCCAATGCTTCCAAAGCTCATGGCTCCAAGTTACTGCAAATGGGTCTAAAGACTCTCTTTGCATAACTCGGGTCATAAAGAGATTTTTGGCATCTTAAAAATTACATGTGTCTGAGAAAATTACCATGATAGAGCAAAATTTGTCTATATTTGCCTGTGCCTTCTTGTTATCTCATCTTTAGTCACATACTTTTCTTTTGTAATGGTCTACATTAGGTGGTATGAATTGGTTGAATAGGTATAAAATCAACTAGCAATTTTCTTATGAAAAATAAATACTAGCACAGAAAACATTAAGCTAAATCAGAAAATGCCACATTGATGCTTTAACACCCTAAGATGCACAAATGGAATGTGTAGCCATCTCGTTTCTAGACAGAGAGATAAGAACTATGAAGTTTGGTGCACGCACAATCTCCAAGTTCTATAGCTATTGACAAGCATTAGAGAGTAAAAAATAAAGATAAATCACACTCTCATGTGCACACATGTGGTGTGTGTGTGTGTGTGTGTGTGTGTGTGTGTGTGTGAGAGAGAGAGAGAGAGAGAGAGAGAGAGAGAGAGAGTTGGGATTTTTCATTTAGCAATATATTACCTTATCTCAAGTATATTTTCGATGGGTTCTCAGAAGTGGGTTTTAAGGTCATAGGACATATTTACAATGAATTCTTCCTTCCTGCTCATAGTATATTCACTACAGTACACAGGCCATTATTTTCTGAGAACTTCATGACATCATGGGCTTCATCTCATATTATACAATAGAAAAAAAGAATACATGTACTTTGGCAGCTGTTGCTGGTTTGGATGACTTTTGTATCGTGTGTGTTATTGTCCTGGAGGCTAAGTCCCCAGTTTAACTGGACTAAGTAGAACTTTGAAGAAATGGAGGCTAGTCAGTCATGGAGAGCATTGCTGTGGTTAGGATTATTGCTGGTTTCTTAGAGTGAGTTAGTTCTCTTTTATGAATAGGTTGTTAGAAAAACAAATTTGCTTTTTTGTCCTAGGATACAATCTCTCCTTCTGACAAACATTCCCACAATTTTTTTCATCTTCATGTAGACAAAAGACCTTACGGGCAGCAGATGTTAGCACGATGTTCTTGGACCTTTAATTATGAGTTGTATAAACATCCTCTTTATTCAAAGCCTCCAGCCTCCAGCCTTTTCTTACAGCAATAGCAAATGGCATGATAATTCTGCTAAATACGTGTGCCACATTCTTACTTTATTTTTAGAACTTACATGTGTATATTATAGTTACTCAGAAATGAATTAGATGTTGGCAAATTAACATTCTAACCTAACCCTGAAAATATCTTTATATTCCAAATGAAAAAAGACCAGTGAGTCAATTCTCTTGTACAAAATGGAATCTCACTGAGATAAAAATAGTGTGCTTAAGAACAATTTGGCTTTAAAAATGTCGTACTATTTTTGTCTCATTGAATGTTTCTCTAAATTTCATTTATAAAATCATTGCCTGCTGGTTCAATTTCTTTCTTCAATAGGCCTTGCTGTTTTCTTTTAAAGACAATAATAAACTCACCCTCCTTATAATTTTTTTAATCTCTGAATCAAAGACTGTTCTTGAGATCCAGTTCTTCCTTGAGATTGTTCACAAGCTCTCCTATGTGTGTGGCCTTCTACATCTATACCCTGACTGATGGGTTTGGTAATCTTCTTGATCCAAACTGCATTGAATTTCCTCTTGTGTTGACCACTCCTACCCCCTCAGTGACCTGATAGAATTCTTTTTAGTGTTGCATGGGAGAAGAGTGTGGTGTAGATTCACAAAAAGACTTTCCTGTGTAACCAGCTGAAACAGCTAGGAATGAATTGAGCCTCAGTTGTTTAACTTAAAGCATCTGTTATCACAGAGTCGTGGATGAGCCGCTTTACCTTTCTGACAGTTCTGGCCCTCAAGTGTATAAGATTATTCTGATGGATTCAGTGGTAGCTAATCTCTTTGGCCATGTGACACACCATGGAAAGAGGGAACCTTAGCTGAAGAATTGTCTCCATCAAGATGGGCCTATAGACATGTCTGTGGGAATATTTTACTGATTGCTATTTGATCCCAGCCCACTGTGGGTAGCACCATACTTAGGCAGGTGGACCTTGGTTGTATAAGAAAGGTATCTGAGCATGAATAAGCCAGAGAACAAGCCAGTAACCTTTGTTCTGTGGTCTCAAGCCTTGAGCTTCAGATGATAGACTGAAACCTATAAAATGAAATAAACCCTCTCCTCCCCTAAGTTTTTTGGTTATGGTGTTTATCTACAGCAATACAAAGCAAACTAGGACAGACCCTTGACTGTCTGTATTTTGAATGTTTTAGAGAAAAAAAAACTCTACTACTAAATGTTATGTTTGTTTGTTTGTTTGTTTTTTAATATGGAAAGTTCCTAAAAGAGTGAAATGTCCATAGAAGTCCTAAGGTTGTTTATGTATCATGTGATGTGATAGACTAACTTGACCCTGATTTGTTGTCTGCCTACTCTTCAGTGACAAGGGCAAGTCTTAAAAGTGTCATGGGATGAAGTGTGCGTGATGGTACACACTTGTGTGCCCAGGAGGCTGAGTTGAGAAGACCATGAGTGGAAGGGCATCGTGAGGAACACTTCAGAACCCAGCCTCAAAAAGCAGACTAGAACAAAATAGGAGTGTAAAGGCGGTCCTTTCATGGAGCGTCTGAGCACACTGACTGCAGACATGGAAGGAACACTGGATTCTGTTCCTGGTCCTTCATTGCAGGGCACTTAACTCCATTACTCCTTAGGTTTCTGTGTGCAGATCATAGGAGTATCTTCAGGTGGGAAAATCTGAATTAAGAGCCCAGTAAAATTTCACCTTTGAGATCTCAATCCTCCCACGGGTTTTAACACAATCAATAAGAGTTATTGACTCTGCTCCCTCCCCCTCCGTATCTACTGGAACCCAAGGCCTACTCCTCGGTGTCTTATCGCATTCTCATCTCTAGCATTGTGGAAGTCTTGTATGCAGCTATAGGGTGATGATGAAATAGTAAAGAATATATACCAAATTCTTCACCATATGCTTCACAGAAATTAATGCTCTTGACCTTCATATTATTACATGTCACAGTTACTTAATAGGCTCCAGGATCTTAACCATCTAAGGATAGAAATGATTTGAGGAAATATCAAATTTGATGTTTTCACGAAAATATGTTTGACCAGGAAAATTGTACTCAATGCATCCTGCACATGTTTTCTTAAATTACTATTCAAGTACTTAGGATTAGGAGGTGTGGCCTTTTTGGAGGAGGTATGTTACTGGATTTGAGATTTTAAAAGCCCTCTATAGGTAATTCCTTTTGCAGTTCAGGGTGTAAACTTTCAATGACTTCTCCAACACCCTGCCTGCCTGCCTGCCTGCCTGCCTGCTCCTCACCACAATGAATAATTATATGTCTAAACATAGATTCAAAAATGTAAAAACAGAGATTTAAGCACAGAATTCCAGAGGAAAGGTTTGGGTGGCTATGGTGTCTCCACGGTGGCACCAAGAGTTCTTTCTAATTATCTAGGATACAGCCCTCGTTTTTAGGCTAATAAATGAGTTGTAGGAGCTCAGTCATAATCTTACATTCCAGACACAAAAGAACTAAACTAGGAAAGAAGGAACAAAGGAGAATAAGCTAGTCAAGCCTTCCTCTTCTCTTCGTTTCCTGGAAACTCGACTAAGAAATGGCTATTTTTCTGTTATTGGTCAGGATTTGTTCATGTGACTTCTCTTAGTTAAAAGAGAGCCTGAATATTGTATTTTGCAGCTGCTTTCATTCTCAACAAGATCAAAATTGGGTTTCTGTTGACATGGCCCTGAAGTTTTGAGTTTCTTGAATTACATCAATCATAAGAATTCATCCAGAGAGACCTTCACTAGTGACCAACTACCTGGGGGTAACTTGGTATTTGGTAGCCAGTGAGAGGAGCTTTATACAACAAAAGCTTGGAGCAAGGTTGTGATTTTTTTTTTTTTTTTGTACTCAGGAGAGCTGTCAAGGTACGATGTGACCCAGACCCAGAGAAAAGAGAGGAAAGGCTCAGAAAACAGTGTCCCTGATAACCTGGCATCTTCTTAAGCCATGAGTAGCAAGGCACAAGCAGAGGGATGGATAATAGCCTTGAAATGTGAGTTAGGCACTCAATGTAGACTACCTTGGATGATTTTGTAAATATGTGATGAAGAAAGACGTTATCGCTTTAGAATTATGTTTGGGACGCTCAGCAGAAGCAGTTAACCAACGAATACATATACAGAGGAAAAGCGCCAAAGAGCAGCAATGATGGGCTTTGGAGTTATTTCTTCCTAGGTTTTCATCCTGGAACTACAAAGTGTGATCCATGTATAGTGTTCTAAATGAGAATGGCCCATATACACTCATGTATGTGACTGCTTGGTCCTCAGTTGATAGAATTATTCAGGAAGGATTAGGAGGTGTGGCCTTTTTGGAGGAGGTATGTTACTGGATTTGAGATTTTAAAAGCCTGCTATTCCTTTTGCAGATCAGGGTGTAAACTCTCAATGACTTCTCCAACACCCTGCCTGCCTGCCTGCCTGCCTGCCTGCCCTCCATGCTCCCCACCATAATGGTCATAGACTTACTCTCTGAAACTATAAGCCCCCATTCAACACTTTCATCTATAAGATATCTTGATTATGGTGTGTTTTCATAGCAATAGAAAGGTAATGAAGATGCCATGCACCTTGAAAAGTCATCTCATCTCATTTTTCTGAATCTCCTGTTTCATATCTTTCAAAAAAGAAACAAATGGAAAAAAAAAAAAAGAAAACCTAATACACCTCTCATGTGCTTGTACATTACTGATAACAACAGACAAAACCTCTCTCTAGTGCACGGCCCACAGTGGTGGAATTGCTGGTTTTAGTTCTATGATGACAGGGCAATGTGTTCTCAACTGGCAGGCACTAACTGTGCACTTGCTGGGGAGCCCCACTGCATTGCAGGCCATGCTCTGGGTTCTTATTGAAGGAGGTGTACAGGAGATGCAGGGAAGTACAAGGAGAAATTAGTTTTCTAGGCAGCAGCCACCAGGAAGTTCCCTGTGCTCTTGATGTCAGCGAAGGCTGTAAACCTCCTGCTAGGTCCACTAAATTGTAGGTTTCCAATGCTTGCTTAGGGCCACCTACAAAAAGCTCATGATGGAAGGCTTCGTTTCTACAACTTTCACCTTCCTCATATATAAAATGAATATACTCGTAATGTCCACCTCCCTGGCATGTTACCAAGATGGTGCCTGTGGAAGCTGGCCTGTAATGTGCATCCAGCGAACACTGTCTATCATAAACTACTTCCCTCTTTCCACCCAACCAAAAACGGGGCTCATGGGTTTTGGAGCTGTTTCAGCTCCAGTAATGCTATAAAAATTTAACTAGGGCATAAAGTACACATATAATCACACTAGGTCCAAAAATGATTCTGTGATAATGTGATTAATAATAAGTTCTTGGATCGTAATAGCATCTTAAGTTGCTTCTGTGGACTTGTAAATTTCATAGGCTCCAGTGCTTATGAAAGTGAGACTGGCGGCTCATTGCCAGGGCAGCAAGCTGCACATTAGGCCTGTATTGGTGTTGCACACTCCCTAAATAGCTTTGTGTCTCAGGTCAAAACTTCTCATTTGCTGGACTCTCTCTGAAGGTGGAGTGACTTGACTTGTGTGCTCTTGCTTTTCACTGCTGAGATGTGAACAAGCTTGACAAGGAAATCCAGGAGAGTCCTTGGAACCATGTGCTAATAATATCTGGGATTTGTTATTACCAGCACCTCGCTCCATGCTCCTGGTAACTTATCTTTTCCAGGGCAGGTTTTCTATGAATTGTGCCAGGTGCTCCTCTCTAAAGCCTGGAAAGAAAGGAGAATGATTTTCATTCCTGTATTTTAGTTAATACAAGCTAAGCAATTGAAAGTAACATCTCCCTCCTTGGCATGGGCTAGACATGACTCCGGATCTTTTTTTGCTTCTAGTTCCCTTTTGCATGACTGCATTGAAGGTCACCTCTGTCCTTATGCTGTCTGGAGACACTGGGCATTTGTATATCTTCATATCAAGTCGTATTTGAGAAGGAGTGAGCCGTATAAATACACACCCAGTTTCTTTAGATGGGCAGACGGCGCCAGAAGCTCTATACTCATAAAGCCTGTAGATGGATGGGGTTGGCACATAGCAACTATGCTGGAGCAGAACCTGGTCATTCTAAGAATGCTGGGGTTCATAACCAGCATGGTGTTGTACCAGAAGTAAAGTGGCTGTTCATACCCATGGCAAGAAGCAGAAGTTCTCTGGTGTAAACTCCATTCCTAACCCTTCCCATCTTTCCCTTCCTGAATTTCCAAAGCCTAAAATTCTACCACCTCAGATCTCACACACTAGCCAACCTTTGAAGAGATTTCAACAAGATAGAAGCGTTTTTCTTCAGTATGTATAACAGCACTCATTATGATTAATGTGCATACATGCATGTGTGCATGTGTGCATGCTTAAACCTTGGATGGTGATGGGGGGTGGGGGGGACCGGGCACAAAGCTGAGTTCCCAGAACTTTATCACATCCTCCTCTATGACACAAGAAATAAGAGATACTTCAGTGATCAGGCAAGTTGTAATATTTCTAAAAGGACTGACTGTATTGGGGGGCTGGAGAGGTTGCTCAATGGTCAGGGGTGCTTATTGATCTTGGTGAGGACCCAGGTTCTGTTTCCAACAACCAAATTGCAGTTCATGACTGTCTGTAACTCCAGTTCCACATCTGGTCCTCTCTTCTGGACTTTATGGGCACCAGACACTCTTTCTTTCTTTCTTTCTTTCTTTCTTTCTTTCTTTCTTTCTTTCTTTCTTTCTAAAATTTTTATTTATGTATTTATTTATTTATTTTTACTATGACTCTGTTTTTATTTGGAGAACTGGCTGGACCAAAGAGCTCTTCCTCCCACCACTTGTCACTTATTTGGGCTTGTAAGGTTTTTGTTTTTCTATACTGGTTTTATTTATATTAAAACCCTGGGTAGTATATATGTGTCTTGCTGTAGCGGTCTTAGAGTTTGTTTTACAATGATAGGAGGAGCAAATACTTTCCCACTTCGGGGTCCCGAGTTCATGTCATTTCTAACATGATATAGTAGAATATAGAAAATTCCTGTTTGGGGAGTCAGGTTTAACTCAGTGGTAGAGCTAAGCTAATCATGTTCAAGGTAGTAGGTTCAATCTGCAGCATCAACAGATTTCTTTGGGGAATCTGTCCCAGAAAACAGCTCCTTGTCCTTCAGTCACTGTCATCATTGCTCTCCCTCACCACCTCTTCTGGAGCCATAGGTTACTTACATACATATAGGATGAAACACTCAGACACATACAAAAAAAAAAAAAAAAGAATCTTTTTCTTTTTTAAAGGACTGTAAAAGTACAAACCTGGGACATTGCTGGAATGTGAGGAGGGGCTTAGGTCAAAGGGTGTGGGGAAGCAAGTCTGAGGGAAGGGAGGGAGGTGTCTAACCTGGATCTTTCCCAAAAAAGCACGCCATAACTGGGCTTGGAAACCGTCTGAACTAATTTTCTGGTTGTTTGCGAGAGCTGGACATTGCAGCACTCGGAGCATTTGGGTTGCTTTGACCTCCAGCCATCTGTGTCCGGCCTGTAAAGTTAAATGGCCAGTAGCATCAGATGGTGAGTGCTCACAAACACTCCCTGCTCACTGCCCCTGTAAGAGGGAAAAAATGCCCCCTGGAGAAATAATCATAGATGCTATTTTCAAAGGTGGAATTAATTGTATACTCAGGAAAGCCCATCTTCTGCCAGTTATTCTATTAGGGAGATGGAGGTATTGTGCCTCAGAAAACAGCAGGAATAGTTTCTCAAAGGTCACCTACCTCAGCACTCCTGGAACAAAGCCCTTGGGGTCACATTCTCTGGTGGATTAGCAAGTGACATTTTACAGTCAAAATATGTACCTAAGAATAGGTCTGATCCTATGACCTTAAGCTTTTAAGGGTGGGAACTGTCCTTTTGTGACTTTTTAAAATTACTTTTCCCCTTGGGCACATAATCTTAGATATGTCCCTTTGTCTCTATGGATACCAAACGTGAGGTTGATCACACATTCCACTATATTAATATGTCTGCCTCTGTACCCATCTCTTCCCTCCAGCTAGTGAGACCTGCAACGACTTTCACCCGATGTTCTTCACCCATGACAGATCTTTTGAGGAATTCTTCTGCATTTGCATCCAGCTCCTGAACAAAACATGGAAGGAAATGAGGGCAACATCTGAAGACTTCAACAAGGTAATGGGTGTGGTCACTTGCCATTTGACAGGTCTGGGGCTCATGTCTCAGATGTATGCTATGTTCCGTCAGCTGTTTGTAGAAGTAGTGATAAAGGGAAGAGAAGGAAAGGGGTGTGATTTTAAATCGCACCAAAAATGGAAGCAACCACTAGGTATCTGCTTGGGATAGCTTTGGCCCCTTTGTCTCAGCCAAGACCACAACAGACTATTTTTTTGGAGAAACTGTCCTGGTGAGTTTTTCCTTTGTGGTTTCAGTATGGAATGCTTTGTCACTGGTTTGAGGCTATTAAGTAAGGTGTCGTTCCCTTATCTGTGTAGAAGACAAACGGAGAGCCAGCCAATACAGAAGACAACTGTCTGGTCCATTGGTATGTTTGTGTAGTATGGATGCCTTAAGGTCATATTTCTACTTCTATGTCTAAATAACAATTATTTCTATGATGGAGGTTCTCTATCATTTCTATCTCTATCTCTATCTCTATCTCTATCTCTATCTCTATCTCTATCTCTACCTCTATCTCTATCTCTATCTCTATCTCTATCCCTATCCCTATCCCTATCCCTATCCCTATCCCTATAGGGTTATATGGACCATTTCAGAGGGCAGCTTGCTGGAGTAGTCAGTTCTTTGCTTTAATTGTGTTGGTTCCAGGGCTTGAACTCAGGTTGCTAGGCTCAGTGGCAGACGTATTTATCCTCTCAGCCACCTCACCAGCATTTGTTTGTTCTTATATTGTCATTAGTTGTAGGACTATGACTTTCCTGCTTCCATAGATGTGAGAATTTCTGGGTCAACTTAGAGGAGTTTGAAAAGTGGTCCCTGCTTTTAGAGAAAAAGAACATATTTCTCCTTGCAACAGACATGTACAACAGTAATGGCTAATTATGTCTAGTTTTAGGGTTTGGACAGTTATAGTTTAGCCTGTAACCGTTGTAACATGACTCTAAACAAGGTTCTTCTGGTCCTTTGCCCAAACCCACTCTCCTGGTCCTAAGGATCGTAACTAAGAATTTGGTGTCTACTTCTGTGGCCTTGGGACATAGATAACATCTAAACTTCTAACTGCATTTGTCTCCCTGTTACCTTCTGACTGAATGTTTGTCACCTCTATTTTGTTTTGTTTCCAAGTTCTGGTTTGTGGCATCTTTAAACACTCATGGTTGAAAAGAAAGGAAAGCAGGAAATGGGCTGAAGCCTGAGCCAGGCACTGACCCAGCATAGTTACTTCACCCACAGGTCATTTCCCGCTGTGGTGCCTTCCATCTTTCCTTTACCATCCAATGTGCCGCCTGTTAAACCCTGATCGGCAAGGTGCATTTGTCTGACCATCATTGCCTGAGTAGGCATGATTCAAAGGAGCCTGGGAGAAGAGAAGCCATTAATTCACTTGCAATCACAGCCACAGCCCCCTCTGTGTACTTCACTTGATTATGAGAGACTTTGCTATTCAGGTGCAAATCACCCCAGAGAAAGGAGGCCTTCCCCACTCAAGTCACAAGAGGAGACTTAAATCAATAGCCTTTCAAAGTGGCTGTGGCTACTCTGCCCTGGATCAGTGTGACTCTTCATGTGCTGTGGGGGTAGCCATCCAAGTCTCTGTGTTCTGTGTTCTGTGTTAGGACACTCACTCCTCATGGAAGGCCACCTCACCATCCATAATGTAGATTAACATTGCTTCAAGAATTAGTGTCAGAGAGGGGTCAAGCATAGAAAAGACACCGGATTTTAATTTCCCATAATACTCTGCTTTCCCCCCGCTTATTAAAGAAAAGCATATTTCAAGATGAATGCATAAACGCATACATGAATTTATTGAAATATAAGTACACAGATACATAGATATAGATATATAGTAAATAGCTTGTGTATTCATTTTCTATTCCTCCTGCCACAAATGACGGCAGAATTAGTAGCTTGAACAATGCAAATTTCTTATCTGACTGTTCTATAATTCAGAAGCTAACAGTGTCTCCTTGGATCGCAGTTAAGGCTTCAACAGAGCAATGTTTCTATCTGAACGTTCTAGGGAGAATAGTTTCTTCACAGCCTTTAGCTTCTAGAGGTTGCTATATTCCTTTGCATCCTGTTTCTCTCTCTCTCTCTCCAATGCCAACAGCTGTGGCTCTAGTCCTCTCTGATGTCACCTCTGTTGTCTTTTTTTTAAGTGTCCCAAGATTGTTTGAAATTTGGATAATCCAGGATAATAAGCTACAGGTGTTAAGGTTGGCAAAAAAACAACCTCAATTCTATTGATAACCTAAATCACGCTTTGCCATGTAGCACAGTTACACATCTTAGGCATTAAAATGTGGACCTCGTTGGAGGATAGTCTACTGACCATCGTAGTCTATATTTTATTTGTGTATGTTTTATCTTTAAGTATTAATAACAACTTTTAATACAGTATTGATAGAAAAACCCTTTGCTTGTTAATTTACTCGTAGACATAATTCCAGAATTCATCTGAGAGCTACTCAAGCTCAATGCAGGTTTGTTTGTGTCCCTTTTTCCTTTGTGTCCCTTTTTCCTTTGCGTCCCTGTTTTGCCTGCAGTAGCCTTTTTACTTTTGGGGGCAAAAAGAAAGATGACAATGAGTGTGCAGTGTGAGAGCCACTGCCACCCTTCCTTCCGTGCAGCCTTTCCATCTTTTATTTCTTTTTTCCTTGCTTCCTGCCTATCAACCACTGTGCCGCTTTACTCAATAATAAATGGAAGCAGAGAGAAGTGCTGAAATTGAAATCAGTTCACTTTTCTTCTTGTTATTAGCTTGGTAGCAGAGGAGATTGAAGTTAGGAACAAATGTGGGTTTGGAGTTTCTGGTAGATTTAAATGATATTATGTTCCCGAGACTGTCTAAATTCGAATTCAGGAATATTTTAAAAGAACCCAACACGAAACACCATTGCTTTTGAAATACTTTGGAAATCTCAAGCTCTGGTTGGTTTATATACAGCATGAAAAGGAAATTGAATTGCCTACCTCAAGGCCACTAATTCAAAATTTTAATTTCACCAACACAGTACTTGCAGTACATTCTAGCAGAGGCAGGAATAGCTTCTGGTGGGTAACCTGACTTCGGCTTCCGCTTGAAGGTATCCAGAATATGATAGTTAATGTCACTAGTCAATGCCACTAGTTAGTGCCACTGCTGGAAGACGGCATTTGGAAAAGCAGCTGTCTACTGCTCTTCCAGTCTTGAGGAGCAACAGAAGGGAGTCTTCTTATTTATGTAAGAGAAGTAGAATTGGGATGATTAAAGTATTTATGCTTTGGAAAGAACTTTCACTTTTTCAATATAGCAGTCTACAGAATGATCCATTGATTCAGGCCATTGAGTTTGTATTCTGTGTTTTGACTTTTATTAAGAAAATATTATAGAACATGCTGTATTCATTTGTAGGGGTGTCAGGAAAGAGCTAAACTGGTGCCAGCTATTGCTACCACACAAGCGCAGCTACTGCTGCCACACAAGCAGCCGAACCATCATTTGAGGGCTTCACTTATGATGTTTTGTTTACAGGAATCTTATTTTATGCTTGTGAGTTGTAGTTGTCTCACTTTAGTTATTCCAACAAGGGTTTTCAAGTGGAATATGGATCTATGCAGCAGTATGTCTCAACAGTGGGTACATTTGGAGCACGCGGGGCCTCTTAGCCCAGTGCGCAATTGAACCACCGACCAGGGAAACCCTGCGGTGGGAAAAAGCTATCCACAAATTTTTTTCATGAAGTTAGAGTTGCTCACTCAAGGTGGTTTATAACAATGGGATTTCCACCTGTTGATATATGCCACACATATTTCCTACTAATACAGACTGCCTGCATTGAGAAGAGTACTGTGACCATTTGTCATACTCAAAAATTCCATGCCTGAAAATTAACAAAAAAGAAAAATGTAAATGCTGTCTTATCCTCTCTTATTGGTGATGTTATAGTAATTGGAGTCATACATATAAACATATGTTGAGGAAGTAAATTTATATGCAGATATGATATGGCTTTTTAAAAAAAGAAATCATAAGATAAATCTCATATACAAACATGGCTAAGCAGCTTTTTGAAGTTCATTTTAAGCATATCATGTTAAAATGATGGTGAATGGTGAAGATGTCCGTGAACCTTACACGAAGTTCTGAATAGAACGACTAATCTAACAGTGGCAAAATTAAACTTATGCTGACGTCTGCAATTTGTTTTTAAGCAGCTTTATGAACTGACTTGGTTTCCCACATTGACACATCATGATAGCAGCCTAATAGAAAATCAGCAGGCCTCAAGAATTGTGTCCCTAACATTTGATGAGAGCTAAGGCCCCTCCACAAGCTTGCTCAGACTCATTTAGTGACACTCAATTCATTCTAAGGACCATCAGCAATCTGTCTTTATGGTATTGATGGTACTGTCAAAAATCAACATTATAAATGGAGATGGCACAACTTTGCATGTTTCCATGTAATGAAATGGAAGGGACAATTTTAAAAGTGGCTTTACTGTGAAGTAAGTAATAGAGCTATTTTGGAATTTTATCCAACAGCAAAAATAAGCTAGGCACACGTTGCTAGGGTTTGGAATCTTAGGCTCACAGATGAAAAGTTGTGGATGCTTAAAATATCAGAGACCGAGGTGGGACAATCCAGGGCTAGCAAAGCAGCTGCCCTGTGGCCACGCTGTGGGCCTCATCTGTGTCAACGGGAGAAAATACCAATTAGGAAGAACTGGAGAATGGACCAGAAGGAAACATTCTAGTAAATCCCCTGCAGAGGAGCCACAGAAAATAATGGATTTCGGTGTGGCATAAAATGGGATGGTGGTTAAAATGTTAACGCCAGCAAATGCCTGGGCTCAAAGGGGACGACTTACTTCTCACATTGCTTTTGGCTTACTGACTTTCAGTGTGTGCTTTGCAGAAGACAGTTGTATATTCAGAAGTCCTCCTCCCAGCCCTGCTCAGCTCACTCTTTAGGTTCACTGAGCCAGCCTATGGAATGAAAGGTAGTCTGTAACTCTCCTCATGAATAAACATGAGGCCCCTCATTTGCATGAGGCAGGTGACTGTAAAATAGCTTGTAGCAAGTAATGAAAGGAAGCTTTGTGTGCGGCGCCCAGGGGGAGCTGACAGGACTCAGAGTTGTTTATCTTCATTAGAATTCCATCTAGTGCTGCTGTTATTGATCTGAACTGGACCTGGTGTGGCTAATAAAGTAGGTGTACGTTTTAATTGAAACATGAATATTTAAGTAGAGGAACTGTCTTTTAAAGAAACCCTGTGTCATGCAACGAGATTATGTATTATTTTATCTGTCCAGGCTATTAACAAGTATTTATTCAAAAGCCTTCTCATCTGCCACAATAGGTTTGTAGGTTTGCAGTATTAGACAGACATCCTCGAGAACCAAATGCATTGTAATGGAGAGATGTAGTTTTTCCTTTAACGTTTCCCAATGAATAGTAGCGAGTGGATCCTTGCACTTGTATTAGTCAGCTGCTAATTTGGGGTAGTGTTGGGCTTTGTTCATGGTCCTTGCCACTTTTTATTAGATCGTCCTCGTCCGTCACAATGACACTCTCTTAGGACAGCAGGAAGACCAAGAGTGACTTTGCTTGCTTTGGCTTGGTATACAGCACTTGTGGAAATAGACTGTAAGGTACTTGCTTCATAAGAAAGAAAGTGTTGGTAGCTTCTGGCATGAGGCTGCCTGTGTCAGGCAGGCATCAGCAGTGTGGGGCTGTGTTTTGCAACCTCTTCTGGTCAGGCCCTTGTAAGCCTTTTTATATCATTTCCCTTCTCTCATCATCTTTTCTCCCGAAATTGTTGTTGTGATCATAAAAAGAAAAAGAGAAAGAGCTATAAGAATATGTTACGGCGGGTTTATGCGGAGAGAGGGTACCTCAGTGGGCCTATGCCAAGGCATCCCTTTCCTCCTGAGAGTCCAGCCACATGACAGTGTAGTATAGAATAGAGTTTATTTAGCACATGGGGAGAGGAGTTAAGAGAGTATTAGAGGCAGAGAAAGGCAGAGAGAAGGGGAGAGTAGAGAAGTAGAGGCCAGCCATGGCCCCATGAAGAGAGAGGAAGAAGGAAATGGGGTGTGGAGCAAGGAGGGAAGAGGCAAGAGAGAGAAAGGCAGGAGTAAGAGAGAGGAGGAGGCAAGCAGCCCCTTTTATAGGGGGCCAGGCCTACCTAGCTGTTGTAGCTAACTGTGGGGAGGAGCATACCTGGCTGTTGCCAGGTAACTGTGTAGGTGGAGTCCAGACAGAATACCAAAACTTGTTGTTACAGAAATGTCAAGTCTTGTGTATTGGTACCCAAGGTAGATTTTCAAATATCAATAATATATATAGTTTTTTCCTGCCTTGTACAGAGAACCACTGGAATTTGGCTTGGTCACAAAGGGAATATGACCACAGTGGAAACACATTCCTGAGTGAAGGAGCTTTCCTTTAAGGTTCCTGATATTGGAAGTTTCTTTCCTTTTCCAGCTCATCTACCAATGTACTACACGTGGCTCAGTTCTAAACACAGTGGTGACTAAAAGGCTTAGCTCATCCTTTCTTGTACCCAGATAACCACGTGGAGAGGGACTCAGCAGCTTGAGCCTCAGGGGTCTCATCTGTGGAATAAGAGCAAGCACTTTGCCTGCCACTCAGGATGGCTCTGTACGCTCCTGGTGTCAGTAGATGAACTGTGTATTGCATTTCTGGATGGAGCCCGTACCGGGCAATGGTCATATGGTCATAGGAGGCCATATGCCGTAGAATTTTAACTACAAGCATTTCTAGGAAAAGTAGACAAACTTGGACAGGGACATTTCTGAAAAGAACACCTGTTGGCCATGGTTCCACCATCACAGGGAGCGTGCCTCACTCAGGAAGAACCTAAGATGACCTTTCCCAGATGTTCTGCACCTCCTGCCAAAACTGCTTCCACACTTCCAAATGAGAGTGCAAGGAGAGAGACCCAGAGTTCTCCAAAAATTCAATTTGTTGCTTCTGTTCATGTAATTACAGCAAAAAAAAAAAAAATGGTTAAGTTGTTTAACGTTTTTTGAAAGGCTAGGGTAACCCTAGTCTGCTGAAGTCATGGCTATTGTGTTTTGCCTTCTGGACATTGTATACCTTTGTACATGTATAGTATAAAACTTCATGAGTTTCATAAATAGTCCTAGACAAGCCTGACAAGGCTAATATATTCAGACAGTATCCCTTTGTAATTCAAGACTAGCATAGAGTTCTCACTTCTGAAGTTTTGACCAAGCCCATATAACTTTCTTTGCTGTGTCCAGATTTGGCAAATGTGAGAAGGAAACAATTAGTAGCACAATCCGTCAGTCCCTGGGTTCAGTTACAGACCATCCCTTAGGAGACTCGTCACTACTCACCAAGCTGATTGCTCTATTCATCCACATCTGAAGCTTCTTTCCCTTCTATTAACTGTGCTTTGGGGACTCTGTATGAATAGTTAACAAGTTCCTGTGACCTGAATTCCAGACTCCAGTGTGGAGTATAGGAGAGATTTGATAATGGCAGAGAAACCATTTTATATTAGTATATGTTCAATTACAGGAAATCACCTGCATTCTAAGTAAGGCGTAATGAGATGAAAGCATTTTAAATGAAAGGGCTGACAGGAATCAGAGTTGCTTAGCTAGGAAGGGGTTCCATTTGGTGCTGATCTCTCAGAGTGTAAGTCCTCATTGATTAAAAAAAAAGTATTTATCTTGTAATTGCAAAGTAAATTATGTTCAGAGGGAGATTTAAAAATGCAGTTGTAGAGAGTGCAGCAGGGGCCATGGCTATATCATGTAGTCACTCCCTATTATCACCTGACAGGGCCGGGTGTGATGGGTAGAGGGCTGAGGTCAAAAAGGGGACATAAATTGAGATAATGAGTCTATATTTAGTTACTATTTTGCTGCTCTGATAAAATGCCATAATCAAACAATTTTCCTTAGTGCTCCAGAGGGCTCGATGTCTGTAAGAGAGGGTGGGGAAGGCATGCCAGCAGGAGCAAGGAACTGAGAGCTTCCATCTTTAGCCATACACAGGAAGCAGAGGGATTAAAAAAAAAAATACAAAGTGTTCGTCAGGTTCTTAAAGGAGAAGTGGAAGAGTGCGTGCACATGTGTGTGTGTGCGTGTGTGTACACGTTTGTGTGTGTGTACATGTGTGTGTGTGTGTTTGCCTGTGATTAATATTATTAGACTGATTTACATGCAGGCTGTGGTTCAGCTGGTCCAACAATAGCTGTCTCCTGATGGAAAAGCTACTGATCTGGCTGCTGTTCCACCCATTACACTAGATGTCTCAGCAATACAAGTCCCAGGCTGGAGTCCCAGGGAAGGTTCTAGAGAGCTGCTGTTCTTCAGTCGACATTGGACTCCTGAAGGAGTATGTTCTCACAGTAGTGAAGGAATGATTCAGGTAGATGAGGCTGATATGGAACTCGAGGTCAAACAGGCAGAAAGCAAGATCTTCTGTCGTCCGTGTCTTTTGATGTGGGTTGCAGGAAGTGGGGTCCAGCTTTAGGCTGGCTCTTTGCACCGCAAATGATATAATCAAGAAAAATACCTCTCAGGTGTACTACCTCTTTGGGTTTTAGTTGAGTCCATATGTAGTCCAGTTGGAAACCAAGATTAATCATCTCAAACCGGAAGTGAGATGAAGCTATAAACCCTTGAAACTCACCCCACCCCCACCCCAGTGATAGTCTTCCACCAGAAAGTCTGTATTTCCAAAGGTTCCATACCCTCTCCAGACAGCACTACCAAATGAGGATCCCAAGTGTTCCAATACAGAAGCCTATGGGGGCCAATTGCCATTTAAGTCACCACAGAGAATCAAAGATGATGACCAGAAGTCACTTGTAAAGGGTCCAAAACAAGAGCTATGAGAAGTTAGAAAACTCTAAGTGAGATCTGTAGGAGTCATCAGCATTGATGCCAGATGTGGGGCTGGAGAGGTGGCTCGGTAGGGAAGTGCACTGGCTACTTTTCCAGACTCTAGGCCGGATTCCCAGAACCCATGTGTTGGCTCACCACCCTCTATTGCTCTAGTTCAGTCCTGGAGGAGCTACTGTTCTCTTCTGGTCTTCATGAGCCACATGTACACAGGATTCACCAGGCGTACGTTCAAGCAAAATATCCATGCTTATAAAATAAACAATTTTTGACCAGCCTCCCTCAGGCCACACAGCAGCCTGCCTCCTCTGACCAGTCATAGACCTAAACCTCTGAGTCCAAAGACCCGAAACAGGAACAGAGATTGAGAAGCAGGAACAGGCCAAAGGGGAGGGCTAAATTAATCTATAGTTTCTTTAGCCCCTTTGTGGCAAGTGTTAAAGGGAGATAAACGAATAGTGAGGCTTGACTTTGAGAGCTCTGGGCTCCTAATTATTTGTAAGTTTGTTTATTCTCTTTCCGCCTTCTTGTTTTCTTGTTGCCTGTAACTGCTTTGCTGGCTGTAAAGTTAGAAGAAGTGGTCCTATGTGAGTCTAGATGGAAGGAAATGATTAAAGAGGCAGTCGGCCCACTTATTTCCCCAGTTTGGCCAACATCTTCTTCAGGGAGGTTCTGTAGCCTGTGACTGTTGCTTACTAACAACATCTAACTCAGATGTCCCTGGGTACCTACCACCCTGCTCTGTCGCTGTGGATACCTATTCTCTACAACATATGGCATTGAATTATTAATCTTCCAGTTATCTCAGAGCAAAACTTGAATTGTCTATATTCATAAGAGTCTTGCACTGTGCCTGGGTTTGGAAAGACATTTAAAATTATCTCACAACCACTATACAAATAGCACGGCCATATCTATGTCTACGTCTTGGCTAATAAGGTGATTGACTAAGGAACATTTTCAATGTAAATCATTCTTTCCAAAATCTTTGTGTCTACATCAGGTTGTGCACCACAATATGGAAATGACAAAACATTTTCGGCTCTCTTAGGACACACAAACTAGTAATGTTCTCTTTGAAGAATATAAACTAGCTTCTGTTTGAAACCAATCGCTAGCCGGAGTCGTGTAAGCACTGGATAGCCCTTTATCCTTTCCTCATTGCATTGATTCTCAGGTTCCTCTTCTCATCCCAGATGTGGTCAGCTTGATGCCTCGTCACACTGTGCTTGCTTGGAAACAGTTGTGCCTACATATTCCCCTTGGCTTGGTCAGAAGGCTTTCTTTCACCAATGTGATATAAATAGATGTGATATGAGCAGAGTATGTAAGAGCTGTGCACTATGGGCAGCTATTGCTAACTCGGGGCAAGCCCCAGACTAACACATGTGGGTGTAGTTTTCTAGAGTCAAGTCACACATTTTGAAATGCAAACATATAACCAAATAGCCATCTCAGCTCACCTATAGACCTGGGAGTATAACAATCTTCTGTGATAGTTTGTTACGCAGCGTCGATATAGGAATAACCAAGACACCAACTGTTACATTACTTAACTTCTGTCTTTGAAATCTTGTTTTCAAAATCAAATCTGACCATATCATTCCTGCTTCTAGTCTTCCTGAGGCTGGCTGTTACCTGGCTCTGAAAGTTTCATGGTAACATACTTTTCCTGCCTCTACCTCGCTTTCACTCCCCACCTTTCCTAGGCTGCCAGCACATCCTGGATGCCCACTGGTTTTTTGTACGTGCTGTAACACTTACATCTCTCAGCGTTAGCTCATCCTCATTCTCTCTGCCAGAAACGTCTTCTCCCATCTGCCTGTTGAGAGCCTACTTATCCTTCAGGATTTTGCACAAGTGCCACCTCAGTGTGAGAGTTACCAGCTATCTCCCGTTCAATTCAGTATGAAGCTTTGCACCTCTGCCTCCACAATGTGGAATTCAAATATTCTATTAGAAAATACCTTCTAGGTCTATAGTGGCTTTTAATTATAAATCTAACTTTCCACATTAAGTATACGTATTACTGGATGCAGAACTTCATATCTCGATATTCTCTTGATGCTTTGTAAGTCTTGGCTCAATTAATTTGGATCAAACCCTAAATGAGTGGCCAGAAATATCGAATTCATCACTTAAAATGGTCCTTCTGGCCAAAAGTTGAATTGATTTATATCATTTCAATACAGAATGGATACTGTAGCTCAGCTCCCAGAGGCCAGAGGTACTAAGTATTTTGCAGTTATGCTGACTAAAGAATTGTCTTATTTAGATTTAGTAGCACATGCCATAATCCCAGCATTGTGCATGTGCATAGATATGAAATGAGCAGAGAACTTGGGAACTGTGTACTATAGATAGCTGCTAACTCGGTGCAATCCCCAGACTAAGGCAGGAGGATCCAGAGTCCAAAGTCGGCAGTAACCCGCCATGCCTGAGATGTCAATAAGCTCTACTGGCAAATCCTGCTAAGTCTACAATTCAAAATGTCTTCTTCAGACATCAATGCTTTGAGAGACTTATAAAATAACATTGCCATTTGTTAATTAAAGTCACAGTAATAATCACTTTTCTCCCAGCATAGCTTATATAACGTGATGAAAACCTTCAGAGACTTTGACCCACTGCAAAATAAACTCAGTTTCTCTTTTCCAAGTAGCACAGTTGGAACTGTGCTCTCATTTTCCAGCTCCAAACGTTCATTATATCACTGTTAGTCATGCTTAACCCACACACCCCGGCAGTTCAGGGAACCCTCTAATCTCCCATTTGTCATGTTTTCAGACCACCGAGGGGAAGTAATGTCAATAATAGCCATTTATCCTTTCCCAAGATGGCAGTGAAGAGATGTTGTAGGGCAGAGGACAAATGCAGCTTCCAACTGTCCATCCCTTCGAGGTTACGGGTGCCACCCAAGCAGACCTGAGAATGTGAGTGTGAGGGTCGGTCAGGCTTCCTAGATGACAAACAGGAATGTGTTAAAAATCATCTTAGACACACACACACACACACACACAATGTATTACTTTTGCCTCTCAAGTTATATTAAGTTAGGGGGATGTTGCATTATTCCATGAATGGCATAATACAGGTAGACCCCCTCAGGATGAAATTTATATCTAGGCAGAACTGGAGGTAATAGGTTCCTTGGGTGGGCTCTAATCTCCATCTTCTTTTTCTCTAGTTCACATACACATTGGTGTGGCATGATGGTTAGATTTGAAGTAGGTGGCATATGGCTTTTTGCTGCTTGAACTGCCACAGAAGGAAATGTCATTGGCATAGAATGCCAGATTTCCATTTTGTGAATCACAGAGCATGGAATTCTGTCTGAAGGCTTCCTGGCTGCAATGTGTCCTTAAAGCAGGACACATAAGTCATGTATCTCCCAGGTGTGCTGCTCCTATGTGTGTAATTTATCATGATGGAAAATCTGCCAGCAGTGGACATGGGCATGCCAATGGCCCAAGGTGTGGCAGAAAGCCTGTGTGGCTTGTTTAATCGTGGTCACTGAATAAGCTGGTTGCTTGGCCCCCCCTAGCAGTAGCTGAACAAATACCGGTGAGGTATGGTTGTTTTCTAAGCTTTTCAGATGAATAGACATCTACTTGTGCATGTACCAGGAAAAAAAAAACAACTGTGAGTAAAAGATACT
This sequence comes from Mus minutoides, assembly GCA_902729485.2. Classification (NCBI taxonomy): domain Eukaryota; kingdom Metazoa; phylum Chordata; class Mammalia; order Rodentia; family Muridae; genus Mus; species Mus minutoides. Next base: position 349,980 of record LR749819.1, on the reverse strand, counting down.
TGTGCTTAGAGGATGGAGTTCACCACAGTGTTGCAGTCACTATAAATTTCAGATTATAAGTCACTTCCCAGCAGAGTCAACTGATGCAAGAGACCTAGTGCTGTCACTCACACGCTCAGCCTTCACCTCCTCTCCTGCCTAGCCTCTTACAGAGGATACTAGAGAAATCTGAAGATTAGAAAGAATCCTATTAAATTGTCTTACACATGACAGTTTAAAAGATATTTCTTTTACTTTTGAGATTCTGATTACAACATCTTCCCCTTTCCTGTCCTCCATCCAAACTCCCTCCCATATATCTCTCCTTGTTCTCTTTCAAACTCATGGCCTCCCTTTTCATTAACTGTTGTTTTACACACACACACACACACACACACACACACACACACACACACACCTAAATACATTAAAAAAGAGAGAGAAACCACCAGCTTACCCAGGCTGTGTAATATTATATATGCATATGTTTCCAAAATACAGGAAGATGGGGCTGGATAGATAGCTCAGTGGTTAAAGGCACTGACTGCTCTTCCGAAGGTCCCAAGTTCAAATCCCAGAAACCACATGGTGGCTCACAACCATCCATAATGAAATCTGAAGCCCTCTTCTGGGGTGTCTGAAGACAGGTACTCACATATAATAAATAAGTAAGTAAGTAAATAAATCTTTAAAAACAACCCAAAAAATAAAAAAAAAACAAAATACAGGAATGTGAAGTGGTCCAGTTTTGTAGTTGTGTGTCACCTAAGAGCAGAGGTGGCTACCCTCCAGAACTGACCACTGATTCCTATCCTGAGTTTTCCACAGTACCCTTTCCTCCTTCATGTACCCAGTTCTGTGACCATTTAATTGATTAAAGATATTGCCATAGAGGCTAGCCAGACTGACTCAGCCCATGGAATGGGGTTCGGTTCTAGCTCCAGCATTTCCTTTTTGGGTGATTAACTGTCTTGTTATTTGTCTCTTTATCAGTGAATTATAAACCTTAATGTAATAGCTGTGAGTATTGAATAAGTCGATTTAGATGGAACTGAAATGCAGAATTGGCCATTCTCTCTGGCTCATCCCGTATGTCAAGCCCTGCCTTCTGGAAAAGTAGGCGTCTCAGAGGAGGGATGGGGAAGCCTGGGTTCTAGCCCAGATCTCTTCATATTTGTCCATCATCTGCAGTCACCACCCTTCTCCCAGATAGAGCTTGTGTTCCTAGATGCTGCATGGCCAGCTCTTCTGTGCTTTGAATTCTACCCCTCTTGGCCAGTTCTGGGATGCTGCTCTGCCAGTTATCAGTTTTAATCATTACATCATCAATATCTTCCTCTCAGTGCCATATGAATGCACTGAAGCTCCCCCTTACAAGTGTATCACTCTAAGTCAGACATCCTCAAATGGCTATACCTTCATCCACCTTCTTTCCTTTTCACTTATTAATCAGCTGAAAACTCCATCCTACACTAGATAAAATTATATTCCAGCAAAGAGGGGAAGTCTGGTTCTAAAATATATTGTTGGCTCTTGAGAATCTCTTTAGTCACAAAATATAGCAGTTTTGTCAAATGCAGAGAGACTTCTGATGGACAGTTCCAAATTTCAAGCATTTTATTTGCTTCTTTGCAGCACTTTGACCCCTTTGGACACTCATCTTTCTTCATAAAGACTGTCTCGTGGTGGCTTACAAAGCACACATGCAAAAAAGATCCACACTACATATACACATGCAGAGACAAACCCACAATGAGAAAAGTTACATGCAGGACATGAAATAATTTTTGTTGCCTTAGTTACTAGTACAATTTTTTAAAAAATGAAGGATTAGCAATACTACAACTACACTAATAAATGGGAGCATGACTTTCAATATCAGTCGTATGTATTTAACACTGAGAAAACTCTTTAGTCAGAAAAAGATATGCTATGCTGTTGTTTCATGTTTCATAAGTACACATCATAAACAGATATGCACTTACCCAAGATAGGGCCCCCACAACAAAACAAAGAAATTATTCTATGCAAGTCAAGCTTGGGAAAGTAATAAGTTTAATTGGGACTTATTAAGAAAATGGGTGAGAAGTGCCTACAGAAATATGAACAATTTATGTCCAAACCACCAAAGAAAGGGCTGTCACTCCCAGAAGCTACATAGATATCCACAAAAGGAGGCAGGGCCTTCAGGATCCTCCCCCAAGTCCATTATAGAAAGTTAATATGTCCAATGGCCTGTGGGTGGAATGCAACTAACGAATAATGCTGAGAGTTCTGGGGGGCCATGCTGTGTCCACAGGACAGTGTTCCTCAACACATGCCATTTCTCAGACAAAAAAATGGGATGGGAGCTGGCCAGTTACTGTAAATGTAAGATTGGAATAAAGTTCTAATGAAAAGGATGTATGTGACGAATCATAAAACTTACATCACGTGCTTATTTGCATCTCCCCTACTCTGATCTCTTCTCTCCATCCAAAATATGTAGACAAGTCACCCCAATCCTTACGCATTATTCTCTAGTGCTTTCTCTGCTGAGGGCGTATTCAGTCTCCACCTGTCACTGTGGTGACAACTCCTCCAGGAGAAAATGCTGCCTCTGCTGCCTCTCCCTCTTGCTGTGGTCCATGTCACTTTTCCACCTGATGCTTGTCTAGAGTAGCAATCAGCTCCTGATTGTCAGGTCGGGAGATCTCTCCCCAGAGCTAGGTCCCATCCCATTGCTCTAAAGCATGGCCATCCTCCCTCTGTGATCCTGGGATCTTTGACTTGTTACACTCAGGCAATGCTGCCATTGTTCCTCTGACCTCTTTAGCATAAACATTCCCTAAACCCACGCTTTTGTTTTTATTGTATTTGTGTGTGGTGTCCTCCTGGCCACTCATGATCCCTTGACTTTAACAGCAGACAAATTGAAGTCTTCTGAAGTTCATTTGCATGACTAGTCCACAGACCCTTCAAACTGGATGAATGGAAAACGAGTCTTGCTGTATTACTCTCCTCTTGGCTGGCTTTTTAGTGCTTTCTAACTGGGAGCTCTTTGGTGATCTACCCACATTTTTTACTTCAAACAGTGAGTTGACCTGACTTTCTAACTTGGTTTTAGTAGGTCCCTTAATCCTGCCATCCTGCTCGTATTGGACAAAGGGACATCCGCCATCTGGTGCTGGGACTCTGTAGCAACTTCCGTGTCTTCTGCAGACTGTATATGCCTTTTACTGTTCACTGAACCTGGACTTGGACCATCCATAAACTGTCTTGTCCCTGGGTTCCAGAAGGATCATTTTAAAACACTGTTTATGGCATGATCTTTCCATAGTCAAAACTCATGGGGGTCGGGGGTGGCTAGAGCGATAGCTCAGAGGTTAAGAGCACTTGCTTTTCTTATATAAGATCTAGGTGTCTGCTGTGGGGGATGGTTAGGAGTACATCCCAGAATCCCTTTCACCTGCTCAGGCTGGAGTGCAGCAGTGAGAAGGGGAAGTCACCAAAATGCTTTTAGAGGTCCTCATTGCCTGAGTGTCCGTGATGCTGGGGAGAAGAACAGAGTACCCCCAAACCTCTGTACTGTGCCTGGAGCATCCTCTTCCAGGCACTTAGAGGTGTTCCTGGGTTCAGATAATGAACTTAGTTCTAAAGGGTTCCTGGGGTGGTGCTGTGTGGGTGTAACTTCACAGTAAAATACATGGACAAAACAATAGCATAGACATTGTACAGAAATCACTCAAAGATACAAAAAGAGCTACTTTTAGGAGAGCTTTCGGCCTGTGACTCAGAACACAGTGGGGAAAAGCAAAATCAGCAAGGACTTGGAGAAGGAGGAAATATAATGGAATGCAAGAGGAAAAATCCTCCCAGTTGAACTTTATTAACTTCCAGACACCAACCGTGAAGACTTGCTTTCTAAGTATTAAGTTTAGTAAAGACACCTTACTTCAAACTGAAATTTTGTCGAAATGTAATTTTTTTTCTTTAGTGTATTTTCTGAAGAGCCAAGATGTCTAGTATAAAATAGATTCCATAACAGCACAAGCAAGAACTTATCTGTGATTCAACACTGCTGATTATTTGAGCTATTTGCTCCGTAATTCTCCTGCCTGTCAGTGTGCTGGTAGAACTGTAGACGAGCTATTTAGAAACCATGCTTCATATTCTCCCTGCGATGACTTGATAGAGGTAGGGGGTACTTTTGTGTTGCATATTAGAGGATTACTTATCACCCATGGGGCCAATTTTTTTTTATCATCAACTTAATAACTACTTTCTGAAGTTAGAAACTTAAATATGCAAGTGAGTAGCAAAGAAATTAATAAAATCAGATTACGTTGTATCTGAATTTAATTCCTGCACAATTGAGGTTATAGAACCTGTTGCCCGTGAGAGTCAGAAGTAAGAGTCTACAACATTTGTCCAGGCGTTGTGACACATAGGTGCCTGTAACTGAAAGTAGAATGAGGGACACTTTGAAGCTCTTTTTTAAGCAGAGAAAGATTGGGCTTAAAGAGCAAGCAGCTCGTCCCTGTGAGGGCAGCAGGGCTTCCCTATGTACATGCACACTGTTGGCATTGTGGTTCTGCAGTATACAGTTGCCACTACTCAATGCATTCTCACACACAGAGTTGTGATTTCCCCAGTGTCTGATAACAACCACTTTTATTACAGAAGGTCAACATAAAAATAACTCATTTTTATAAGTCACTTTAGAATTTGTAGGTGGCCACTGTGCTGTGTGGAAAGCCCCGCCCACTGTGTTCCTGTGCCTGTTGGAACTGTACAAACCCATCTGCCCATTTTTGTCTATCCTCTTCTACATCTGACTCATGACCTTCCTGATTGTGGCTGCCTAACTCGCTCGCCTGTGTGCTGCACTAGCAGTCTTTACCTCAGCACTGTTCACCTTTCCCTCATGCCCAGCTTACTGTTCTCTGAGGCAGCGGCAGGAGATGGCAGGAGATAAGGATGCACAGGCAGCTGGCCAGTTGATGTGCTGATGTATCTGTCAATCTGAAGGGGAAAAGCAGAGGAAGCGATAGTCTCTAGTGCTTAAGCATTTCATGAGAGAGTAAGCCAAGATTTCATCTCTAACATTCTGGAGGAGAGTAGTCTTCAGAATGAGAATATCATAAACTAGAGTTTTCTTCCTCAAAAGATGCATTTGCTTCCCTGGGGAATGGATATCTTTCAGGGTAAGAAGAGGTGAACTCCAACAAAGACCTGGAAACTGGTGTGTAGGGAGACCCAAAGTCCCCTTTTCACAATTGCACAAAAGCTGTTTGCATTTTGCACTATTGATAGAGCATCTTCCTGTTGACCCAGTAGGCTTCTGACACCATATTGCCAGGGACACACTTGGCAACACTGAACTGAGAATGTGGGCATGTTCATTTCCTCATTTTTGGCATGATTCTCTCCAGCATTCAATTCTGGGACACATTTTCCTAGCGTATTTGGAAAACTTAAATTGGCAAGATGCTGAGATCTGAATTTTCCCAGCTCTTCTTTCTAAGACACTCAAGGTTGTTAGAAATCTTCCCTTCCTCTTTCTTATGGTCCTCAGGTAAGCCCATTCAATTTCGTCAAGTCGGCCACACTCCAAACATCCCCTAACTGGATCCTAACCCTGTGAGTGAAAGCCGCCTGCCATTTTGGAAAAGGAATGAAGGACTGTGCAGGCTGTAAAATGGGTTTGTATTTTGTGGACATGTGTTTTTCACAGTATTTGTAGAGTTTCCCTACACTTTAGACATTTTTGAGGGAAATATCATTATTGCAAAGTCTGAGGTTTACCACCAGGTTAAAGGTTCATTTTGCCTAACTTGCTTGGACTTAGATGCTGTCAGAGTGATCCTGCTCTGGCGGCTTGCTCTGGAGGACAGAGGCTATAGGATGCTATCTCCTCAGACAGATTTCTGAGGTTTTGTCATGACAGTCCCCTATCATTAGGTATTGGCTGAAAACAAGGTACTTAAGTATACTTAAGAAACATCACTGTCTCCATTTGTAAATGGACACTATGATATTAGCTTATGAAACACTCACACATGTATTTGCTGATAGTTATGTGTGTGCTCTCTATCCTGTCACAAAGAGCTTTCTGGCTTGGGACCTAAAAGCACAGTGACAGAGTATCAGAATTTGTACCTTTTGTTTATGATTGTCTTTCCATATAAGTGAGAAGCCAAGCAACTATCTATATATGGAATAACTCTATGGACAGTTACTGATCTTGTTCTCCTGAGATAAAAAGTTATTCTTATGTATTTACTTAAAATTTTGTCTATGTTTTATATTTAAAATATATAAAGTAATCAGAGATGATTGTATTACTCAACCAAAATGACTGGCCAACTGTATCACCCATGTCTCTGGAATGAAATAACCAAGTGAAGCAAGCCAGTAAGAACTATTTGAGCAGAGTTTCCATTCTCACCACATAGCTTTATATACATGGTTTAGCCTAGGTTTAGTCAGCTTGGTTCTATTTTAGAAGTGAAGGCTGTAAAATGGGTTTGTATTTTGTGGACATGTGTTTTTCACAGTATTTGTAGAGTTTGCGTGTATCTGTGTATGAGTGTGTGTGTGATATGCATGTGTGTATGTGTGTGTGATGTATATGCATGTATAGTGGGGTGTCTTAAGAAGAAAAAGATGTGGTTGAAAATGAACTTATTGAAATATAGACTATTTGTTTGGAATTTCATTGAAGCTCAGCTTTTCTCTCAAGACTGTATAGGGGGAACTAGCCACCCAAGGAAAGAGCCATGCAGCAGAGCTCTATTTTGAACTGTGAGGTCATCACCATCACATTCATTATTGCGATGCACATGTGTCTGGATGGAGTAGATGCTGAAGCTGGAGAAGCAACATGTTTGGGGCAGAGAGTTTGAAAATAGATGGTCTGAATATTATTACTGTTACTTCTTTGTGATGGCGAGAATTTTCATTTTCTATCTTTTAATGCTCAATGTAACAATATCAAGTGTCTTTGTAAATTTGAATGTTTCTTTAGAAAGCTTCTGTAGCAGTTGCTGTAGTTTTGAGGGGGAAAAAAATTCTGTCACCTAACAGAACTTTTATAGTTTGTAAAGTTTAAAAGCATTACAAAAAAATATTATGTCAGATTTGATACAGTATATAAGTCACGGTTTGGGAAAGAAATCAAACTTAGAATCTGCCTAAGAAAATGTAGGACTTGGGTACTGGCAATGCTTACCCAGGGTGGAGCAAAGAACACAGGCTCAGAGTGTGCCTCAAGTAGAAAGGGACATCTTCCAACTGGTGAAGACCACCCAGGGACTCTAATTCTGATGTGTAGCCATCGTTCTAAAAGTTTGTGTGTGCCCTTCTCATCCTACAACTTAAAGAGGACTATGAAGACCAAGGGACTTTAAAAGAGCAGCTACCCTGTGATCTAAGGAACACTACCACAGGACAGGACTCCATAGGAAGCCATGGAAGTGTCCATGGGGACTATGTCTTAGGAAGGGCCCCTTGGGTGAAACTGGTTATTTCTCTAAACTAGATTCATGAGTAGGTAAGTTAGTCGATATGATTACAATAAATAAATAAATAAATAAATAAATAAATAAATAAATGCCATTTGACAGGACTGAAGCTTTAAAAATAGTAGCTAAGTTTGGATTTTGACTTAAAATTAGTTTGGGGGTGAAGATGTTAACTGACTGGTCTAAAAACTTTTCTGCCTTTACGGTTTATATGTTCCTGTATTAAAAGTGGATATTCACATGTTTTCAACAAGGTAAGAGTAGGCCAGTGTCCTTAAAATAGAGGAGTCAGCAGGGCTATCGCTAGAAAAGCTGCACTGTCCACGGCCCCCAAAGAAGCCTCTAGAAATCCCCATGCTTCTTCATATACCTGTTCCTTAGAGCAGCTGTTGAGCACCATGGGATGCTGGGTAGTCACCTCGGTTAACTTTAGGTCATGTGATTCAACAGAAATTTGCAATCCCCATAATAAAGTGGACCTTGGGTGGTTTTTTTTTTTTTTTTTGGTTTTTGTTGTTGTTGTTGTTGTTGTTTTAAGAATGGATCTTTGGAGATGGCGTGAAATAGTGAGACACACACACCAATTTTCAAAAATAATGCCCTTTTGTACGGTATATCATGAAAACTAATCTGGGGCTCGTCCTTTTCTCTGTGCAAGCACGTCTGTAGTGGTCATTCAGCTGAGTTGTGTCTAAGAATCCCCTAGAGTTCTTGGGAACATGTTCCATAAAGTCCTGGTTTAGAAGAGGCAGCGAAACCCCAAATCTACATTTTACAAAGGACTTTCATACAGATGGTTGACATGGAGCACACCCAGACAAACTGAAACCAGAATCCTTTAGCTCAAATCACAGCTCTACCCCTTAATGTTTCTGGAACTGTGTTCAAATTATTTAACCTTCTTAGACCTCAGTTCTTCCATCTACATAATAAAGATAGTGCGATTTCTCAGGTTTTCAGAAAGGACTACAGCTAGTTAATCAAGGCGAAGTGCTTAAGTTGTTTCCCAGAGTGATCACTAAGCTTAGTCCTGCTCATCCAATCAAGCCAACCAATTAAGAATATCCTAGAATAGATTATTTGAATCATATTGATTTTCTGTTGGTATACCACTGAACACAACTGAGAGATCTACAAAGTCGCTATGTTGGTGAGCAAGAAGTCATTTAATGGAGTACCATAACTGACTATCATTGCTTTCAGAATAAAACCCGACCTTTCACCTGGTGTCTAGGACTCCACTCGCCTTGCCCCATACCTTCCTCTTCGTCCTCACTCCATCTAGTCTCATGTACATTCCTCCATCTTTTCCAAGATGCCAAGCTCCTTGCACAAGCCCTGCGTGGGTGTGCTCCTTACATCAGTTCATTAACTTTGATTCTTTGGTAATTTGTATACTGGCTCCGATCGCACTGCTTCTCAGATGTGCTTCCTGGCCTCGCTAGGTCAGACCCACTTTCTGTGCTCATTGCACATATAGCTCAGATCTCTCCTGCACACCCACAGGTACACTTTCTTATGTGAGTTGGCTGTACCCAAGGCTGAGAGCTGAGGGCAGAAGCTGTGTCGCTTTAAACAACTGCTGAAAAATACTGAGTTTTGTTTGATAAAGGATCTAGGGTGGAATGACATGTTTCTGTGTGAAACAAACTGGATAGTTGGATGTTTTCAGCAAGGTAAGAGGGTAAGAGTAGGACAGTGGCTTTCGAATACAGGAATCGGCAAGGCTGGTTATCAGAAAATCTGCGCTGTCCACTGCCAGAGAAATCTGAAAATAGTGGAGAAAATTGCAAGTAGTAGATCTACTTGGTGAAGATTCCTTCCTAAGTTCACAGTGACATAAAGAGACCAAGTGGAACATCAGGGTCCATAGTCTTCAAGGAGCAAATCTAATGTGATCAAAGGCAGATCTGAACACCGTGGGCTGGAGCTGTGGGACTTGGGCAGGTGGTCACTCTCACTGTAAGAATAAAGGAAACTCCGAGCTACTGTTCTTTAGGAATAAAGGATACTGTGCTAAGCATGTAAGTTACCTTGCTGGCAGACACAGACACGTCCAATGAGCCATCTCAGTCTCAGCCATGTCAAAAGAGCGCTTCATGTAATTACCACAAAAGCATCATACTTGCAAAGACCTTTGTGGAACAGTTTGCCTTGAGGATATAGTGATGCTGATAGTAATGAGAGAGATCTGCTTAGACCTTGGCTTTTTTTTTTCCATGATTTTCATTTTTTATATATGTAGACATGTATGTCAGAGCATAGCTTTTTTTTTTTTTCATATTTGTCATCTTGTGCATATGTAGGCATGTACGTGAGAGATTGATGTCTTGGATTCCACTCTAAGGAACCTGACAGTTCCATTCATGCAGCCATTCATTGCTCAGTGGCGGCCCCTGCCGCTAAAGAGATAGACGGCAGCGCATACAGCGTCTGACATTAATTCTGATCATGCCATGCGTGCAACCAGGGGAATTTAAAGCAAGCAGGAGGGGAAGAGATGGGAGAGATGAAAATGTGCTGAGGAAATGAAGGAAGGTCGCTCGTGTCTTAGGTGATTTGGTGAAATGCTGATGCAGGAGAGAGCTTAACCTAAAGACTTGGTGTTTACAAAATCCTCCTGATTCAGGCATCTCAATATTTAAAGGTTTGCTAGAAACCAAGACAATGCTTTGTGAGAGGCGCCAGTGCCAACTTTTCTTTGGGGTTTTCCAAGGCTATTATGTAATGATTTAAAGATACCCCACCTGTCTGCTAGGTTACAAGTTTCTATGGATTTGAATTAGAAGTGGAGGCCGTTTTGGTTCATCTGCATCTCGAGTTGGAATCAGAGTGTGGATCCTCTCGTGGGACCCCTGCTAGGATGAATGCTTCTCCCTCTCCCTCTCTCTGTGTGTTTCTGGGCGTGTGAGCATCCCCGAAGCACATGCTCTATCTTACAAAGCAAGGCGGTTATGTAGCCTTTCTGTCTAGAAACTGTAGTGGAGAGAAGGTGGAAGTATGCATTACAATCAAATAAAAGTAGAGGGGGGCAGAGATGAGATTGTAGTTGATTATGGGTCTGGCAGCAGATGTTCTACACAAATCCAACTCGCTGCAGCCAGTCTGTTTCCATGGCAACAGAATCAGTAATTATTGAGCCCTGGCACTCCCCCCACCCTCCTTCCTACCAAGGTGGAGGCTGATGAATGTGAACTATCTCCCGCTCCTTCTTGTTCCTCTTTTTCCCTCTCTTTCTTCAGTCCCTCATAGGAAAAAGTAGCATTATTGAGGAGAACTAAAAAAGGGAGCTCTTTGTGTCTTGACAAAGATTGTAAGAAATTAAATTGCAAGGGATCCTTTTCCTTGTGATACTATCAGATCAGAGAAAAGCTCTTCCCAGAAAAGCCGATGATCTCTGAAGATGCTAAATAAATGAGCAGGAGTTTCCCTGAAATGGAAGCTCCCTTTGATTGGCTGATCTTCCCACAACTCCTGCCAATGGGAGCACCCCTGGGCTTCAGCTCCATAAACATAAGCAAAGCTCCATGCTTATTCCTCTGGACTTGGAGCGTATTCCATTTGAAGGTGTGCAGCGGGTCTCTGTTCACATGGCTCAACTGGAAACCTGTTTCCTGAGCAAGCTTACTGGGCAGCCCTCTGGTCTTCCGGCACACTGTCCTACTGGGGCACGACTCTAAGTCATATTTGTGGCAGCAGCTTAGACGCAGTACATGTCGTTGGGGATGATGGACTTACGGAAGCTTGGTGAGTAAATCTTTGTCTTACACATCTGTGCACTAGTATTAGCAGGCTGAGATAGAATGTAGCTTTGTTCTATTGTCTGCCAAGAAAGCCGAGTTGGAAGGAGCACATGGAGGAACACCCATGCAAAGGTTCCCATGATATGGGAGTCTGTTTCAAAAGGCTTCTTGCTTTGTTTGATTCCAGTCGGATTTGTAGTTGATTGTGAATTATATTCGGATGTTGGCAATCTAGTTAGGATTACTGTGAGGAGTGGAGTTGTGTCTTGTCTCCCTGGATATTGATGCATTTCAAAGAAAATGTGTTTAAAACCACATTAGTAAGAATTAACCCTGTGGAGTGGTAAAAGGGAGGAAACGGCATGGGCACGGGGCTTGACGCTGCCAGGTTGTATAGCTGACATTTGCATGGAGAAGAGAGATGTTATTGGAACGATCTGTCACTCTTCAGGATCCTGGCCACAGAAGGGAGCATCTCTTCCCCATGTACTGCTGTTCTCAGTTTCAGGAATGTGCCACCGGGCTAGGTCATGTCCTTGCCCTTTTTCAGGAACCAGCATCCAAACTGAAATGTGCTTTTTCAAATCAATTTTAGAGATGAGTTGAGATGTGGGCAGAAAGATTTTAGCAGCCAGAAAGCATGTGTGAAAGGGCTCTGTGTTACATCTCTCCAACCTCGGAAACCCAGGGGGGTTGCAAAGTTACGTTTAAGCACTGGCTCGGTACCAGAGCTGGAGTGCTCTGTGCTAGTGCGCTGCTCCTTGGGGCTTAATTTTCTGCTACCAGTGATGAAATTTGCCGTGTTTAGTAGTCACAGACAGGCAAGAGAGCAGTCCTGCGAATGAGCAGTGAAGATCAGCACAGGGAGAGGAAAGGTCACTGCCCTTGCAGACCTCCTATCCACAAACTTAAAAATATGCATGTCAAGAGGAAGCCCAGGCACAATGCAGAATTCCACCGGAGCTATGATCTTGGCAAGCATGAGACAGAAGGTGTTGCCTTCAGCTTGGATGCAGAGCGCAGGGCTGAACTTGAGTTTCCACCTCTGCTGAAGATCTGTTGTTCTCTTGTCTCTGATGTTTGAGGCTTCGTGATTGTTGCTTTTTATAAGAATGTGATTTCCGATCTTATGTCGGGAAAGTGCCGTAGCATCCTTGGAATCTTTTATGGGGCTGGGGGATGAAGCATCATCACTGAATTTATAAAGAAAATCATGCGAAATAGTGGCACACGGGAATGCATTGATGAGAACCTTTAAAAGACTGTCCTTTTGCTTGAAGAGTGTTCTGGCTCTTCACGTGGAGGTAAAATGGAAATCGCTGTGTCCAAAGTGGGAATCTGTGATAGACTGGTAAAGACACAAAGCAACTAGGCAGGCTCTGCTTCTCTGAGACTTGGGAGAGGGCACTGGATGGAACAGATCTTCTGCTCTGTGGATTAGAGAGAGAGGCTGATTGCTGGTGACTGTGAGGATTTCCTGACTGTGGCTGACAGTGCATTGAGGACCTGGCCATCAAGCAGAGCAATGACCTGTTCCTTAGCTGACGTCCTCTCTAGGTGTGCAGGCTGGCCTCTAGTCCTGTGGCTGAGTATGGTCAGATGCATTGAGACTCTCACCTGATTAGAGGTGCATTTCTCTGTATGAGTAAACTCTTCCTGAAGCTTCTCACTCTGGCACCCACTTCAGTACAGGCACAGGTTTGAGGAAGACTGGTTTCTTATGGATCCGTGTTCAGGAACAGTCATCTTAGAGTGATTCTCCATCCACCTTTGGTCCCTTCCTGTACCAGTAGTATCACTTTATGGGTGGAGGGGAGGGGCGTTGCTGGCACCTGTTGGCAAGAATGAGAGAAGAAAGCAGCCTTTTATGGAAGAAGTAAAACTGTTTCGAAGATCACAACCTATTTTTGGATCCAGGAACTCTTTTAGAAAGCTACCTGCCCCCACGAAAATATATTTTGCACAATTCTCTCACACTCTGATAACAAGCTGTTTCTGGGGAGAATGAGATACCTGTCCTAGAGAATAGCAAACAATTTTTATGCACTTAAGTCGTTATCAACTTTTTTTTTCTTTTTCAAATGTGAGTACTAACTACTTCTCCATCAACCATACTGGTCTTAGCAGTGAGGCTGTCTTCCGAATGAGGTTTTCAATACCATCAGTCACTGCTGGAATTAAATGTCTTGAGTATAGAATTGTAGCTCAATGGTAGAGGGCTTGCCTAGTGTGCATGAGGCCCTGGATCCAATGGCTGCAGTGATATTCTGTCTCCTGAGCTCAGTGAGTTGTTGACAGAGCAGAACTGTGGGATTCCTGCTGCAGTTATTCCTTCGGTGTTAGGGAGGTGACTGTGCCTGATGACGATTCTGCTCATTCCTGAAAGAGAATGCTACTTTCCATTGCTTCTTCCTGCTGTTCATAGACTATGGAATATTGAAAAAATAAAGGTACAAGTAAAAGACAATACACTTTGTTCATCTTTTGAGGAGCACAAAGTTATACAGCAGGAGCGTAAAAGGATAGGAATATGTTAAATCTCATTCTTGAAATTAAGGATTGAGAATTTGGACAGCAATTCTTCACTTTTCCCATTAATTGTAATAAAATTGATCACATGATGATTGCTAACCTTCGATTGTCACTCTGTGCCCAGTACAATTATGTGCTTTAGAAATGGAAGAGTAATGGGATCTTCACAGTATCCCTATTTTAATATATTTTATTCATTCTTTGAGAATTTCAGACAATGCATTTGAATCATATTCACCTGCCACTTTTCCCTCTGACTTCCCCCAGATCACTCCAACCTCTTTAGTCCTTCCGAACTTTGTATCCTCCCTGTACTTTTTAATCATCCACTGAATCCAGCTTGTGCTGCACACATACTCATGTGTGATGAGCATGGTCAACCTACTAGGGTCTGTACCATTAAAGAAAACTGACTCTCTGACCCCAAATGCCATCAACTGTATCTAGCTCATCAGTAAAGGATTGGGACTCATGAGCCTCTCCCCATCCATGGTAGACTGCTAATTGGCTGGCTCTTTGCTCTTTTGAAGGTCCTGTGCAGGCAGCCACAGTTGCTGTGAGGTTGGCAGTATAGTGGGGTCCTGACATGTCTATAAGAGACTGTTTCTCTCTGCTCCTCTCTGATCTCTGGCTTTTACAGTCTTTCTGCTCCCTCCTCTTCAATATCCTTGAGAGTTGTTTGGGGAGTGTTTCAGATATAGAAACGTGCTGTTTGTGGATGAGTGTTCCACTGACAGGTATGCACATTACTTTTAATCAGCTATAAATTTCTGCATTAATTGCTGTCCATTGCATAAAGAAACTTCTCGGATGAGAACTGAGAGTTGCAGTAACAGGGGGAATAAACACACAAAGTAACAGGGAATTTGATACATGTCCATTTAGCAAAATCTCACTTTGTGTGTGTATGGGGAGGGGGTCTTGAGACAGGGTTTATCTGTGTAGCCCTGGCTGTTCTGGAACTTACTCTGTAGACCAGGCTGGCTTTGAACTCAGAAATCTACTTGGCTCTGCCTACCAAGTTCTGGGACTAAAGGTGTGTGCCACCACCGCTTCCCTTAATCTCACCCTTAGTAATCTCACTCCAGGGGCCTAAATGGACTTTGAGGGGTCAGGGGAACAGAGTCAGTGTCTCTCTCTATAAACCAGGGCTGGTCTGGTCTAGAATTCACAGAGATCCATTCACCTTTGACTTCTGAGTACTAGGATTACTGATGTATGCCACTGTGCCCAGCGTGGGCTATTTTTAATGCCTGTTTCATAGATTAACATATTGAGCCAATCAAGTATGATAAAACTTGCCCAATTTATCCTTCTAAAATCTAGTAAACTCCTGGTTTTGCACATTGGCTTATAAAGTGTTGCACCCACAAATGGAAAGAAGGTGAGTAGATGGAGAAGAAGTGTTTGTCAGTTTGCCTGTCTGTCTGATTGGAGTCAGCCTGCTGAAGGCTGAATTAAACAACCATCACAATTTAAATCAAATGAACATGGCACTCTGACATGGCTGGTTGTAGGACTAGTAATACCACCAAGGAAGAATATTTTGACCTAAACAAGCTAAGCAAGAACTGTCACCAAGTGCCACTTTGGGGAGCCCCCTTATGTTATCATATGATGCATAGCTGCTGCCACGTGCACATCACTGGATTCAGTGATGTAGGAAGTGAGCGTTACTGAACTGATGGGGAGAAGGTTCAGCGTCCCAGTGTTGCCTGTATCCCTTTAGCTTGTGTATCCCAGGATGACTTGCAGTGACCAGAGCAGTTGTAAGAGTGGTGCAGGAAGCCCGGGGCTGGGCTTGTCCTGTGCTTGGGAATCACCTGAGCTCTGAAGCTTTCTGAAGACCCATAAATAGAAACAACACACACACACACACACACACACACACACACACACACACACACACACACATTGACGAATCAACCAAGGCCCCATAGAAGAGTAGTCTTGGAAACCATTTGATAACATTGTTTTCAGAGCATGTTCTTCCGAGTTTTCGGGAGAGCCGATGGCTATTTTGCTAGTTGTAGAACTCATGCAGCAGATGGATCGTCCCCTCCCACACCCACAGAGTGTCACCACTTCTGTTTTATAAACTACCATCCACAATGGAAATGCATTCATAAAAAATGAAAGAGAAAAGGTTAGCTTACTAAGAAGAAAAATAAAAACTATTGATCTTGTCAAAATTTCCCACTCGACATATAAAACAAAAGATCAGTATCTTGAGGAAGGCTGCAATGCCAGGTGGTATGGGAATCTATAGTGGTCTTCTTAAAAAACCCGAGCTAGCTGCTGTCTGTGCCTAATATTCTGAAAATTCTAGTATGCCATACTAGGTATGTGTGTATGTTTTAATAATTCCAGAAAACCTATGTTGGCAGATATCTTTATGGCCCAGTGTTCTCCAATACAAAGTAAATGCAAGTTAGATATGAGTTAAAAGCTGTTCATGGTCACCTTAAGAAACAGATCAGGTAGTTTTCAGTGAAATATTACTGAAACCATTATGTCTGACATGTCATTTTAGTATAAATATATAATTATTAGCAAATATTGATATTGAATTTTTCACATTAGATCTTTGATGTTTTTTTGAATTCTTATAACCCAACCCAGTTTGAGTATGGGTTTTCACTATTATTTTTGGTTTTCCTTTCTTAAAATGTATGGGAGGGGGAGCAGATTTGTATATAAGTTGTTCTCCACACATTTCCTAGTAACTGAATTGGGTATCTGGTGATTTGGGGGGGGGGTTGTTCTTTTTTTTATTTTATTTTAAACTAGCTCAAATCAAATGAAGTAGAAATCTATTTGCACAGTCATACTAGCCTCCACACCACTATGGTCAAAGGCATAGTTCAGACTGGAGCCTCATAGCACTCTGAGCTTTCACTCCTGTGAGCCCAGCATCATGCTACAGTGTCTGTCCTCTCTTCCTTCCATGACGTGTCTGGAGGACTACTCTTGTGACAGAGCCTGGGGTCTGCCTTTCATAAACATGTATCAGCATTGTCCTTATCAGGGCCTTATCACCCACATGGCAAACTTGCCCTATAGCCATGTTCTTGATCTCAATTGCACTGTTGGACATGGGGAATTAAAAGCATGCCCGTTCCTTTGGTTGAAAATCAAAACTGCTCCTTCTATAGCATTTTTCAGTCCCTAAATACCTTGTCCTTTAATCCGACCTCCCTTGTCATAGTCCTTTTCCTGCTATTATAACAGAACACCCAAGACTGGATAATTTGTGGTGAAAAGAAATAAATTTCACAGCTATAATGACTACAAAGTATAATAAGGTGCCAGCATTTGGTGAGGCCATCACATGAGAGTGCATGCGGAGTCTATTCTACCTTCTTCTATCTAGCTGTTCCTACTACTTATGTCCTTATGTAGCCCGAATTGCCTCCCCAAGACCCAAGTAACATCAACATCAGAATTAGAGGATTAAGATCTTAATACAGGCCAGGCTGGTGGTGACACTAGCCTTTAATCCCAGCAATTGGGAGGCAGAGGCAGGCAGATTTCTGAGTTTGAGGCCAGCCTGGTCTACAAAGTGAGTTCTAGGACAGCCAGGGCTATACAGAGAAACCCTGTCTCAGGGAAAAAAACAAAAAACAAAAAACAAACAAACAAAAAACCTCTTAATACAGGAACTTTGGTAAACACATTCAAACACTAGCATTTCTCAATTCAGGATAGAATGTGGATTTAATTTCAATTAGATGCAAAACCATCCTCAAGAAGGTAACTCCACGGCAAACAGATAATTCTTTACAAAGGTGAGTACAAATGAAGACCAAGAGCAGTTTAATTGCTATTATCCTTTCCAATTCCTCAGTTTGTTTAGCTGAAAAGTATTGACTTTATAGACTTTGTGTTAAAATTCTTACCTTCGTTTGACACCAGATGTTTCCTAGGTCTCTATCTCCTTACAAAAGATATTTTAAGTGGAAAATTAATCTTGGGTGGTCAAACTCTCTAATAATAAAGTAAAAAATATACTAAGGTTTCTTAGCCTAGGATGGATGGTTTCAGCTAAATCTGGTGACCGGAAGAATAGAGTTTACTCTAAGCCCTGTCCTCTCCCACCTCCCTGAAACAAGAAGCAGCATTTACAGTTACACACACAAAAAAGAAAAAATTCCATATGGTGCAATAATATCTGAAGTTCAGGGAAAACTTCTGGTCCCAAAGTCCCCATCTATTGCACATAGCACAGAATCTCCACAGAGAATGTCTAGTGTGCTTCAACATTAAACTGGCATTTGTTGAAATGAATTGTATGTTTTCTTCATGACTTCTTTTTAATTATGACTTGACTGGACTTTCTTCCCTGAGGCAGCACCAGCAGGCTTGGCAAAGGAAACTTTGGGTAGAGTTGACTCTAACTGCACAATGAGTCACCTTGTATATCTGCTGGTATTTGACCAAGCCCAGGGCTAAAATGATGGAAGGAAGTTCTTTGGGATTTAAGAGAGTACAGAGGCACAGGGACACAGCTGTCTATCACACACATAAGATTAGTGTTACAACACTAATCTCAGAATTACTTCAATGTTTGAAGTCTGCTTATTTGCTGTGTTATCTCAAAAAACCTGAGAAATTCCTGAATCCAGGACTAGACTAGTTCTTACAGCACAAATATAGAATCTAAGGCCTTAGGTTATGCCTCTAGATTATTAGCTAACTCTTGCAAGTGACTTGACTTATCTTCTTCAGCATCTTTATGTGGATAAGGGCAAGTTTAGACCTCCTGTTGTGTATGCAAAATAAGTGCCAAATTTTCTGAATATTCTGCACCTATGTTTTAGTGATTCTAGCCAGAGCCTTGGTTGGAATCCTTCTTAATGCAGAAGCCTGCCACTGCAGCCAAAATCAGAACTGGCTAATAGCTGAGGTAGACTTTTAATTCCCGTCTTCTTTTTTCTACTCCAATGCTATGGTCAAGACTCTGTCATGGAGCACACAGGGAATTTTCATCAGTGCTGGGCTTCAGAGATAATCTGGTGTCAGCTCCTTCCTCATCCTCTTGCTTAGCTGCCCTGTAGAGGTACTGCAATCTGACAGGGAGGGCTGTAGGCTGGCACTTTGGGAGCTCACTTTTCTTTGCCTTTGAGCTGTAAGTGATGAGAGACCTGTCAAGGAAAACGGTTCTCTGGCATCATTCCCAGACCTGGAAGCATAATGAAATAAAGTTTCATTCTGACTCAGTTGGGATTCTTGCCCCTGAACATTGAAGATAGCATCTGGAGTATGTCTACCATCCACTCTCTTGGTGGAAAAGAAGCACTCATTAGTTAATGGAACTTGGACCTTTCTACTGGCAGCCCAAGTCAAAGGCCCTTGGAGCAACTCATTTCAAACCAGTCCCTCAGGCCACACCCCAGCACATACAGTACAGTCTACCCTATCCTGTGGACCAACCACTTGAAATGCATATTTCAGAAGTTTTTACCATGAACAGAGAGAGTGGTATCAAACTGGTTCTGAAATCCAGCCACACTGTTCATGTTCTCTAGGGTCAAAATAACTTCTCAGTGCCAAAGGTTCTGTACTTGAGAGTTGGAATCAAGGCATAAGAACATCATTTTTTATTCCCTTGGGCCTTGTTCTGACATCTCTGCAAAGTCCAGACCAAAAAACACATCCCCAGGAACATCTTCTGCCTTCTCTGAAATGTCCAGAGAACTGTGTCAACAGATGTTGTAAATTCTCAGGAACCTTGGATTCCTTGCTTGTAAAAATGGAAGCAAAGACATAGTTCTTATAGAGAGGAAGAACAATAGAATTAAAGAAGAATAATGTCCGTGTAAGTATTGCTATACAGTTGTGTGTGTGCTGTATTGGGTCAAGCAGGAATGATTATACTCACACTCAGGTGGAAGCTGCCTATTTGTCCACATCCCATTGCAGAATGGCTGCTCTAGTTGTCAAAGACTCTCCATTCTTAGATCATTTTTGTCCACCCATATAAAAACCCTCTGCTCAGAATAGCAATGGAGGTCACCCACACAGAGCTGGAGTGAAACTTATAGACAAGATGCTGCAGTCAGATCAGAATTTAGCCATCAGATAGGATTTAGGTTCTTCTTCCATCATTGCCTCTAATCTGTAATTTTTTTTCTCATGTTGCTACTATACTGATACTCCTAGCACTGACATACACAAAGGTTTACAGAGTGCCACATGTCTTGTGGACTATAATGTAAGATATTATATAAATCCCCCCCCCCCAATCTCCTGTCTTCTAACAACTGGGCCTTGTTTATTGCAGCAGAATTATTTGAAGCCTGCTTGTGGAGCCAAAACAGCAGCAGCTCAGGTCTGGTGCTATTTTCTTCCCTGACTTTGGAAGCCAGTCAAGATCAGGCTTGTGTTTGGGGGAGATGCTTTGTGGCATTCCAAGACGTTATGACCTATCTTCACTGATCAGTGGCTTTTACATTTATAAGTCAGGATGTTCTTGGTGTGCAGAGAGACCATAAATGTATCTGATAGCCTAGCCTTGATCATCCGACTCTGTCTGCACCTTTCTTCTTGAAGGCAGAGTCAAGCTTTGGAAATGCACACTTTCAGTTGTTCTGTGAGCAGGTTCCTAGCCTCTTCCCTCTTGCTTTTCTCCCTATGTCACCGGCCACCTACAGCCCACCTTGATTTGTGTATATGACAGAAGAGGAGGAGAGGTGATATCAAATTCTTTATCTCTTTAATGTAAGCCCACGAAGTGCAAGACCTTAAGGAAGCCTGAGCTGAGAGAACACATGCAGACAACTGGAGTTCACCTGTTTTGACAGCCTACGGCCCACTTAGCTGGGCCCAGTGGGCCTGGGCAGGAAGAGGAGTCTCTTCCCTTATTACAGAGAAGGAAGAGTGGCCCAGAGAAACTAATAACATGCACTGTCAGTAGGAGCAAGGTTTACATTTTCTTCATCTCTTAGTTTATTTACCAACTTTGCTTAATGCCAACCACTTATCATATATCATAACTTCGGGATCAAAGGTTATGGATACCTGTGGGTTATACTACCTTGATATTTCATTTTTTCAGACAATCAACGTTTCTGATTTCTCAGAATATGGAGGTTATGATGAGAAAGAAAAAAAAAGGTCAAACAAATCACATTTGCTTATATATTGACTAAGGCATTTGCTTATGCATTCATTTCCATTCCGCTTAAGTAACAGGAAAAAAAAAAAAAAAACTACTTAAATAAAATAGGGCCCTGGTAAGAGTTCATTAGAAACCAACCTAAATGTGATAGATGAACAAGCTGGCCAATATCTGTCCTTGTCTCTTTCTTTCCTTCCAAATAACCAAGAAATTAAACTGTGAAAGTGAATTCAAGTCATCTGCTGGCCTAGTTTTACATGGCAACCTACATGATAAAGCCCAGATGGACCCAAAGCTCTCCACTATACCGAAGTTGGCTGAACTGTCAGAATGGTTAATTAAAAACTACCTTGAGGGAAAATGTATAGCCATGGTGATCTAGAACTGTTGTGATTCCATATCACCTTGGAAAAAAGTGTGAACAACAATTGGCATGAAAGCCTGCCATCCCAAAGTTTGAAAACTGCCGTTAAAGACACAGCAAATGCACCAACTGCTTGTGGCCTTTGTCTCTCTCATACCTGGTAGAACTGTCCTTTATAAGGTCAATCCCTGTCACGTGCTTCAAGGCTAGACCACTGTCAGAGACATGGCCTGAGGGAAGGAGATTTTTGTTTTCTGCATGCCGGACATATTACATATCCAATGATCTACTAGAAGATTGCCCAAATCATTTTTTTTTTAGCTTTTACCATAGATATGATTTTTAAGTTATCATATGGCATGGCATGGCATGGCAGGCAATGGGGTTTTATGAAGATAAATATCACTACATTGAAAGACGTAAGCCCTAGGATGAGAAGACTCCATTCTCAGTCTCTCCCCAGAGTTTTTTTTTCCAACTTTTATTAGATAATTTCTTCATTTACATTTCAAGTGTTATCCAGAAAGTTCCCTATACCCTCCCCCCTCCCGGCCCTGCTCCCCTACCCACCCGCTCTCACATCTTGGCCCTGGCGTTCCCCTGTACTGGGGCATATAAAGTCTGCATGACCAAGAGGCCTCTCTTCCCAATGATGGCCAACTAGGCCATCCTCTTCTATATATCAACCCAAAATTATCAAAAGAGACAAAGAGGGGCACTTCATACTCATCAAAGGCAAAATCTTCCAAGAGGAACTTTCAATTCTGAATATCTATGCTCCAAATGCAAGGGCAGCCACTTTCATTAAAGAAACTTTAGTAAAGCTTAAAACACACATTGCATCTCACACAATAATAGTGGGAGACTTCAACACCCCACTCTCATCAATGGACAGATTCTCCCCAGAGTTTTAAAAGCAATGTTAAAAGGCACAGTATCTCCTGAAAATGCAGAAGAGACATGTAAGAGCTTTGGCTTCATTTGTAATCTGTCCAATAAATAGACTGGTTTTCAGATCCACCTAGGTCCTATTCCCAGGCTTTAGCTTCAGGGGCAAAGTTAATGGTTGCAGCAGTAATCACCTATACAATCAATCATTAGTCAAGTATTAGGACTTTTACATTAAAAAGAAGAACAGTGTTGACCCTATTGAAGGTGGAAAATATTGTAAAATTTCCAGCTGTTTAAGAAGGGCTTATGTGTGCTTTTTAAATGAGTGAGTATGGACCTCTGGTCATCATTAAATATATGCATGTTACATTTAAAAGTGGGACATGGCATTTTCTTCATAAAATGCCAATATTAAAACATACTGAAAATTATAATATTTAAAATGGTTTTAATTTCAGTAAAACATTTGACCTTCATATCCATATTTGTGTGTGTGTATATATGTGTGTGCGTATGTGTGTGTGTGTGTGTGTGTGTGTGTGTGTGTGTGTGTAATGGTTATTATATATTGTCAACTTTTCAGAATCTAGAATCATCTTGGAGATGGTCCTTTGAGCATCCATGGTCAGGGGTGAGTTCTTTAATTCATTACTTGAAGCATAAAGCCCTGTGCTTTGTGAGTAACACCATACCCTGCCTGGGCTGCGTGACTGCATACTTGGAGAAAGGGAGATAAGCAGCAGTGGGCATGTGTTGCCCAGTTTCTTTTCTGCAATGTGACCAGTCCGCTCAGCTCCTGCCACTGGGACTCCCTGTCATGAGGGACTATAATCTAGATTGCTGAGTCAACACGAGACCTTTCTTGTTTAAGTTCCTTTTGTTGGAACATTTTGTGACATCAGCAAGAACAGAAACTAAAACCAAGGGACACCTCGTCTTTTGAGAATAGGAAGGTGAGAGGCTACACTTTAGAAGGCAGTTGATACATGGCCTCAAGAGTTCAAGATCACTCTAATGGACAGGTTTTTGTTCCTCAAGCAGCAAATCAAGGGTCCCATGAGTCCCATGGCTTTCTGTATAGCTGTTTTTCTGCATCTCTGAGAAGTATCTGATGTAGATATGGGGCCCTCATAGTAGATTATAACTTCTGGGCTTAGTCATATAGAATAGAAAAATTCTTCAATAATTGGTTGCCTACAAGCCAGTGTGGAGTCTGAGGTCTGGGGATCCCAGGAGCAGCTTTCCAGGAAGGAGAATCTGACATCGTGTATGTTCAGAACTGGCAGAAACCTGTACTGAGGTTTTTAGCATCTGAGGGGATGTTAGAAACCTATTTTGTAATCTGGATGGATGATGCAGGTTGATATGCTGGAGTCCTAACCTTACAATGATCATAGTTAGAGATTACTTTAAATTGAACTCAAAGGATGGCCTCCAGTTCAGGATTATTGATGTTTCTATACAAAAGACAAGTGTGGCTGTCGAGACCTGAATTCATAGAAGGAAGATAATCTGAAGGCATGCAGGAAGAACACAGCCATCTACTACCCTGAGGAGAAAGACCCGGGGTCTCCCTGTAGCCCTCAGGAGGAAGAAGAAGCCTTCCTGACCCTTTGATCTCAGGCCCCCAGCCTCCAGAGCCATGAGAATGGTTCCTGTTGTTCCCGTCATACAGTCTGCGATCTTTATCATGCTGTCTTAGCACACAGCTACAGTGATCCTGAAAGCAGAGCTTCTTCCGATGAACTTTCCTAAGCCCCATGATTTATAATATTTTCACTTACTTCTCATTAGAATACATTTGTCTTGCTTTCCAGAGTATCTCCTACCCCTAAGTGCAGGGCTCAGAAGAACAGACAAGATCAAGTCTCATTTCATGGGTTTAAATGTGACTGGTTGAGCTACATTTACCTGAATGGCCTTATTTGCAAAATCAAAGTTTAGTAGGTAGTAGATCAGTTGTCCTTGCTGCTTTGGGGTTGTCTTGAGGCAGAACCTCACAGCAGGGAGCTCATCTTTTTCATGCAGTCCAGGAGCCAAACCCAGGAAACTGTGCCATTCACCTTTGGGCTGGGTCTTCCACATCACTAACACAATAGAGCAAATCTGCTCACCTGTTAGGATGCATAGTTTTAATTGTCAACTTGACACAATCCAGAATCACCTCAGAGGATCTTCTCAGTAAAGGATTGTCTAGATCAGGCCGGCTTGTGAGCATGTCTGTTCAGGATGCTCTTTTGCATTTTTTCACCTTTCAACATGCTCTAACATTTTAGTATTTTGATCATTAAAGTGAATTTTTAGAATATATTTTTCTAAAATAATTATATAAAACAGCACCACTTCAAATGTTGATATAAAGGGGGAGTAAAGAAGTTTTAAAAGTGGGCCTTTCACTCATGACTTTATTAGAGAAACATATTTTGGCTGCATTTAAAGCAGTGATTATCACCCTTTGCTGTACACAGTGGTCACCTTGAGAAGAGCCAACAAATGAAAAGACAAAAATTGGAAGAGTAATATGGACATCATAAAGCCCAAATGCTTAAAGAGCAAAACAGTCATTTTATAGATTTTAAAGTGCAAGCTATTAAATAAAAATGTATCTTTGCTTATAAGACAGCTTCACCAGCTTATCAGTGAAAATGGAACTATAGGGAGACAAACACAATACGGCTGTGACGACTAATTAATGATTGCAGTATCATGCTACAAATTTATAGATTTTGTGGTTAATAAGTATCAATAAATAGGTGTTGAGAGTATGACTCAGTAGCTTTTTTTTTAAAAATTGTATCTTACTTGACTAAAGCTAATTTTTGGTTGAGTCAAAGAAGAAAACCAAACAGCTGCTAGAAAGCATTTGAAACATGTTGACAGTGAAATCTCCTATGATGAAACTTACCATATGCAGACAAAGCTGCCTCCAGCTCACACATTGATAACCCTAAAGCCACTAGTTTTTTAGAAATAATAAGGAGGTAAACTAAGGTTGAACTCATGTTAGGAACTAACAGAAGTACCTAAAGAATATAAGAGGAAGTGTGTAACTATAAGCTCTTAATAGAAAATTAAAAACAAAATAGATTCAGTAAACAAAGCCAAGATCTACATCAATGAAAGAAGTCAATTTAGATAAAACATTGGCAAGGTTTTCAAATCAAAAGAACAAGTTATTTATAATGGAAATTGTGAAAATAAAGAGGTGATTAAAAGATTATTGATGATTCTAGTATATGCCATTACACCACTGTGCTGGACTGAGCATATGCACACATATGTGCAGACACAAGCGAAATAACTGTAGGCTACTTGAGAATATATACTATGAGGGGTAAAACACATTAAAAGAAGTTGTGTGTTTGTGTGTGTGTGTGTGTGTGTGTGTAGTGTATATTGTGCATGTGTGTGTGGTATGTATATTGTACATGTGTGTGGTGTGTATATGTGTGCATGCATGTGTGTGGTGTGTATATTGTGCATGTGTGTGTGGTGTGTATATTGTGCATGTGTGTAGTGTGTACATGTGTGCATGCATGTGTGTGGTGTGTATATTGTGCATGTGTGTAGTGTGTATATGTGTGCATGCATGTGTGTGGTGTGTATATTGTGCATGTGTGTATGGTGTGTATATGTGTGTGTATATATGTGCATGTTTGTATGTGTGTCTGGTGTGTATATGTGTGCATATGTGTGTGGTGTGTATATGTATGTGTGTGTGTGTGTGTGTGGTGTGTATATATGTGTGTGTGATGTGTATATGTGTCTGTGTGTGTCTGTATGTGTGTGTACACACGGATGCACTTGCAGCCACTCAGATGCAATGGCACTCATACGGCTATAGGACAGCTCCTAGATATTGGGTGTCTCCCTGGGGTGGGATCTGGGAATTAACCTCAGGCCATCAAGCCTGCACCAGGACACCCTCCCCACACAACCATCCCACCAGCCCTGAAAGATACGAATTCTAATAGAGTTGTCTCCCACTTTGCTGTTCCACATATGGATGGATACAGACTTATAGAAAATGGTGGTAGCTTTCAAACTTTTCCAATGTTCTCTGATCTTTGACCTTTAATTTTAAATGAGGGAATTTATCCTAAGAAACCCACAAATGTTGAATATATATTCTGTTACTTAAGACATGTGAATCTCAGAAAACTAACACTGTGGGATCATGCTAATAACATTAAAATCAGTGGCTAGAAATAAAAGAAATACAATGATTTCATCCAGATACACAACTATGTAATTATAAACATAAAACTAATTCCGGAAGACACCAAATCGCAAAGCTAACACAATTTTTAAGTGAAGGGGTCATACCTGAGTTTTACCTTCTTTCTTGTATTTGTTTACATACTCCAAATAGTCAATAGTAATACTATTTTTTTTAAGATTTTATTTTAAACTTTTATATGTAGAGCCCTGCATGTGTGTCTATGCACCACATGCATGTTATACCTATAGAGGCCAAAGAGGGCTCCAGGTCCCCTAGAACTGAAGACACACAGTGAGCTGGGAATTGAATTCTCCAGGTCCTCTTGAGGAGCAGCCAGTGCTCTAGAACTGCTGAGCCACCTCTCCAACCCCTAAATTATAGTATTTTTAAAATAATACTAAAGCAAATGAAGAAATTTAGTATAAAATAAAGGGGAATAGCATACAGAGAGCATTGTGCACAGCGTATTAAACTGAGGGTATCACTACATATCTTTGTTCTTTAGGTGGATTGTCTGTTTTTCATTCCCTGCAAGAGTCTACCAAAGGGCAAGAGTTTGGGAAAGATATGAGCTGAGACATTGTCTGCCTCCCAAACCTCAGATCTTTTATAACCACCTTGTTTGCGATTTTGGTCTTTTACTATTAACCCAAGAAGACAATCCGCTGTTTATTCTCAGACACATGGGCCTGCACTCAAAACACTGTCTGTTCTTACCTACCCAAGAACCGTGGCTTCTTTTCCTCTTTGGTCTGCCCATCCTTTCTGTGAGTCTGAGGGGCTCTCAATATAACACCCTCCTTTTTTCCAGATGGACAAAGTTTGGCCAATACTCCCCCTAGTGGCCATTTAGGAAATCTCCTAGACTAGCCTAGAGTACTGAAGCCAGAGAGGAGTACTTGTTAATGTTTGATCAGGCTCCAACTCTATATAACAGCCCATATATGTGTTCTCTTTTTTCAACAAATAGTGCAAGTTATGAAATATTCAAGTTCTCATCTAATGACCTGGAGTGTATATTGTTTTAGAAGAGAGATGATGAGGAACTCTAGTAAACTAAGGAAGTGTTCATTTCCTACAGTTGCAAAGACTCTCTTCTGCTGTGTACCATCAAGGGTGTGTCCATCACAGAAAAGCCAGTCATGGGGCTTTGTTTCACTCATCTCCCTTCATGTTTTTAAGCCTATCACCTTGGATTTTCCAGTTGCCAGCCTGCCAACCCATTTGAGACAGCCTGCTGATGTAATCAACACGCTGCTTATCATGTTTTCCAGATGGTTAATGGGTCCCTTAAATAAAACTGGCCCTAATTCTATCTGGTGTTTCTATTCTGGTCCCTTTTGTAGAATAATTTGTCTTATGGTCCAACTTGTCCTTTCTTTATTACTCTGTAGTCTTTGGTGATCTCTTTCTACCACTTCTTTATTCAAAACTGTCAATGGTACATTAATTCAATTCATTGGTCTTGATTTGTACATTCAGAGAAGAGACCACGCAGATGAATATCAACACCGTACCATAATTGTTTAACATCATTATTATTACTTATCTGTTATTATTATTATCATTTATTATTGTTGCCATTACTAACCTTATCATTACTCGTGAGGTTTAGAGACTAAGCTTGCTAGCATTATTGATTGAGGGAGGAAGGAAACACCTTGATGTTGTGGAATTATTGACTAGCAGTTTCTTTCCATTGCAGATTCTGCCTAATGAAGAACAGTCCTTGTCATCTGAAGCAGTGTTATCTGGGAATCAGTACTTGGATTCCAGGTTTTAGGAATCTTACTTTAAAATGTGTAGTCTTGGTGATCCATATTACAACAAAGGATTCCAAATCTAAATAGCTGAGCCAATTGTAGATTCAGTCTATTTCCCACTCCACAAATGGTTTCCCAGGTACACAGTCAGTTCTCACTGAAGTGACATTAAAGTGCATATTGGCAGAATGCCACGATGCGTGACTACCACAGTAATAAATGGCTGAAGGGAGGCAGGGTGCTGTAAGATTTCAATGGTGGTGCACTCTGAAAGGAAGGAGGCCAGAGGGTCTTAGTGGTGGGAATTAGTGGTGGAGCTACAGGGGGAAATTCAGCTCTATTAGAGCACACACTTGCCTCTTCTTCAGTTCTACTGCCTGCCTGAGATGATTTGGCCGAGTTTAAAAATAAATGAAGTGTATTCATTTTTTTCCTTCAGAATTTTTGCTTTGAAGGGATTCTGTAAGGGAAAAAATGGAGTACTTACATGAGCAGAATGTAGCAATCAGGACATGAAAGCGTATACCTCGTATCTAGCAGGTGTACCCTTTCCTGGGGAGATATACATGCTTCCAATTAAAGCCAGTCATACGTGAGCATGTTGCTTCTGTGCAGTGTTAATGATCGGATAGGTGATGCTGACATGATGACATTTTGAATGGGTTCTGCTCTCATTTGTACCTTTCTACTGCCATCTTTATGGACTGAACTATACAGTGACAGGGACTGGGTTTTTAGTAGAAACTTAATGGAAATTTTTACTGCTGACTAGAGATGTGATTCCACGCACACACACACACCCAGGCTATCGTTTATGTTGATATGCTTTTCACATTTTATTTTAGCTGCAATACCTTTATTTCAAAGTGGAACACTATCCACGTGCACATGGAGTTTGTCTCTACAGGAAATGAGGATGGATATCTCAGTGATTTCTCTGCTGAGCTATTTTCCCTGTGCCTGTCTCTTTCTGTCCTTAGGTGAGCTAAGGAAATAGTTTACTATGTGACCTGACAGGAAGTGCTTCGGCGTACACTCATTCCCAAATATTTATTCAGTGCCTGTGATAAGCCAGACCCTCTTCTGGGCAGTGGGAAAAAAGCACTAGAAAGGAAAGACGATGCCTGTCTTGACCAAGGGAGCAGCAGTCAATGGGGGTGGGCGTGGGCACTCCTCTGAAGAAAGTGAAAGGCATAGAACGGGATCCTGTAGGACATCCCACTTAGAGAGAATCAGCAGGGAAGGTGTAACACAGAAATTCAAGTGTTGAGAAGAGAGCCTGTATAGAAAGCTTTGGAAAAAAATGTTCTAGATAGAAAATTTCTGAAAGTCCCCACTAGGTCCAACACTGTTACAGAGCATAGGGTTACAAACTATGTCCCAACAAAGCATGTCAGGCCACCTGTCTTAGATAAACCAACTGAAAGAGCAAAATTGATAATGAAAACCATAAAGCAGGTATTTATTTTCCAGTATAGCTACATTGGAAAGGTGTACAGAGAGATCCATAGAAGTGCAGGTCTATCTTTGGGATCCTGATGTGACAGTAAATATAAGGTAAGGGATATGTATAAGCTGTCCAGCCAAGGTCTCGTCCCCACCTATCATTGTCTTATCACCAAGTCAACCAGGTCAACTTCTCTTTCAAGGTCAACTGACAAGGTGTAGGTCTTTCTCCAGTAGACTGATTCTTCCTGCTGTGGCTTTCTTCTCCCAGTTTGAGATTCCTGGGCAGGTCTAATTTCTTGGACCCACTGTTTCAGTAGCCTGACAGCTAGAGAGAAGAGTTCAGGTGTCTCTTTAGAAGACATCCATGGCTGTGAGGTAGACCAGGTAGCTAACTCTCATCTTTGGGTTTTAGGGTTGGACCAGTCCACATAACAGCATATCTGATATGCATGATATAAACTCACTGGTTCTCTTTTGTTGTCCAACTGCTTTGACTTTCCATTTATTGTATTATATCCTGTTAATGTCAATATCTAAAAGGGTTTGAGGTAACAGCTATACAGGGTGTATACTGCAGTCTTTTTGTTTTGTGTGTGTGTGTGTTTGTGTTTTATTATTAAACATTCCAAGCCATATAAAGGAGAAGGAAGAATGTGTATCTAAAATTTTGGCATGCTTTAGCTAGTGCAATTGAGAATTTTAAAAAGTAGTTCCTCACAGTCCAGGTAGAAAGAAGGAGAGAGGTGGGGAGAAGAAAGCAAAATGATGGCTTACATAATTATGATTCATCAAAAAGGCACGGTGTTCTCTGGGGAAGAAATGCCTGGTGCTAAATTCTAAATATAATGTATTACATTGGGCCTTATGTAAGAGATATCAATAATTCTCTTTATGAATATTGTATGCTTAATATATGCAAACTGGGGAATATAAACCATTATCAGACATAAATTCTACCTTCCGAGGGCTTGCAGTTTAGCAAGGCACACAATGAACATGCAGAAAAACTATCCAAGGTAGGAGGTATATACAAGATGGCTTGTTAGTGGATTTAGAGATAGGCTTTCATGAAACTCTCAGTCATAGGTGTAGCTCACATGCATGAGTCTGGGGCAACACAGGGTGAGAGGACAGAAAGCAGCCAGCCAGGTTCGTAGGTATTTTATAGTCAGAACTAAGCACTCAGTACCCAGAAGCATGTCTGTTAGGACTAAGCACTCAGTAACCAGAAGCATGTCTGTTAGGTCTCCTGAGACACCAGTTAGAGAAGGTGACACTTACCAAATTTACACTTGACATTGTCAAGAGCCCAGGACAAATCAACCTTATGAAATTTGATTAGTGCCTTTCCCCTATTTATTCAAATATATATTTATATGGAATAAATTCTGGGTAGAGATTTCACACTATATAGCTATGATAAAAGGAAAATACATAATGTCTACCCCATGGTTTACACACTCATGAGCACTGCACATGTGGCATGCCACCCTGTTTCAGTCACTGTACTGGCATGGGAGCAGGATGCCCAGTGTACACACAGTGCTGCAGCAAGCGTCGTCCAACGCCGGTTCCTACCACTCTCCCCACGTCTATAGCGCTTTCATATTTCTACAGAGGGCAATGATTTTCACTTCAGTCTCTTATGAGTCACACTTCTTCCCAGAGCTCTTACTTAAGACCTTTACTGATGGACTATAGCTGTAGAAATGCTAAGCTATCCTTTTTTTCCAGAAGTGGTACCTCAGAGCACTTAGCGAGTCAATGAATTTTGCATTCACATTTGCTTTCCCTGTCTTGCCATCCAAGCCTCCATCAATTTCCTTAAATGAGCAGCCCATGCCAGAGCTTGGGCTCCTTTCACTCTGCCTCTCTACTCAACACTTACCTTGTCCTGCAGTCATGGAGGACATTGGATCGTACCTCCAAAAAAGCCCTTTCTCCTGCAATGCTTGCTGGTCTAGTCACCTTCCCTAGGTGATTTCAGGATCTCCTAAATCCTCCCCTCTTTTGGGTTTCTAAGCCATAGTCAATATCTAACTTGGCAGTACTATGCTATGCCGCAAAGCTTTTCATGACTCCAAACTCCAAACACCTTTCTGGATACATTTCAAATCACTCAAAGTGAAACACAGACCTCTATTTCTGGGTCAAGTCGGTGAGTGGAGGTCTTAGAATCTGGATTTTCCTCTGTGGTTTTCGGGCGAGCATATGAACCCCTTGTTAGTGTCAAAGTGGGCACCAAGGACATGCTGATCTGCTTGGATTCCCTTGTAGGACTCAAGAGCCAGCTACAGCTGGAAACGTCTCCCAGCCAAGGCTTAAAATTACCCAGCACAGTGTAGTATTTTAGGAAAAATTTCAAAAGCATTCTACCAAACAGCAGCCCGTTTGCAAGTATAGATTAGAGGATCATTTCCATTTAGGAAGCCTAATTTAATTAAGTGACATAATTTTTGAGGTAGTAAAGCTTTTCCTGCCAAGTCGGGATCCTTTTATTTTTATGTATCTATCTGTGTGTGTGCTTCTGCTAATGTAAATCAGGGAGTAGAAAGAAGATACTGACTCCTAGAGATTCCTGCACATCCAGCTGGCTGCCACTATGGTCAGAGCAGCAAATGTTCTCCGCACTCGGAAACAAGAGGCTAACTTGTATAAGTTTGGTTAAAGCATTAAGTTCTGAGTTTTCAGTTGAGACATTTTAATGTCAGGGTTTGGTTTTGTTTTGTTTTGTTTTGTTTTGTTTTGTTTTGTTTTGTTTTTTGCCTGAAAATCATTCATTAGTGATCAGTTCAGAAAGAAAGTAAAAAGTTGTGATTCATAATTCCTTTCAGGAATGAGGCTATTTAGCTGGAAAAGGCCTCCAGGCCATGACTGGGCCCTGAGGTGAGAAGACATCAAAGACAATCCAATATGGAGACACAAATATCTAAAGGTTTCCCTTTAAGACCAGGAGAGAAGCTTCATTCATAGCACACTGGCTCAGTATACCCAATGGATAATTTGACTTCACTAATTCATACTTAATATTTTCCTACAAATGTCATTCATCACATGAACTTCCACAGCCTCTTCTCCCAACCTCCGCAAAACTGTTAAGATACTGATAAGTTATCCCCATCAAAAATGGCCAAGTTCATATAATGTGAGGAAATCTCTCAGAATCATTTTTACCTTTTCAGAAAAAATAATCTCGGCATGATTGCAGGGAAGTGGGAAATTTATACCCAAACAGTGCCATGTATCACTCTGAAAAAAATTTATTTTGATTCTGGATATTTTCTACTCCTATTAAGTATGTATATGTACACACACACACACACACACACACACACACACAGTGAAAATGAGAAAGATAGGTTGAGTGAGAGATAACCCTGAGAGCGCTAAGTCTGGCAGCAGGAAGCCAAGCAACCTCTTCAGTGAGCAGCCTTTAGAGCAATCTCATAAGTAACTCATAATCTGCAGTCATCAACAGGCCAGCCTCAATGACGAAGGAAACGTCTGACTTCTTATTCTTTTTAGGGGTCACAACATCATTTACATTACATAATAGTTCAACATAGCATGTATAGAAAAGGAGCATGGAGGAGCCGGGTACCATCAGTTGTCAAGTCATAGCAGGGACCGTTGATCTGAGAGAACTTGCACAAGGCTTATGAATCAGGCGGTAGAAGTTAGCCTAAAGGTACAGGCAGGCATCTTCTAACACTTTATATGTCTTGTAAGAAAGGAGCTACACACACATCACCAAACTGTTGCACAGAAGAAAAACAAATGTAAATTATTGTGATACTTTAAAGTTAATGGTGAAGGATTTGGAAAAGATGTGTGTGTGTGTGTGTGTGTGTGTGTGTGTGTGTGTGTGTGTGTGTGAAGACAATAAAATAACATTTTATCTTACTTTGGACAATTACCTTGGAGTAGTTCAATGGGTTAAAGTTCTCTAGATTTTTTTTTAAAGATTTATTTTATTTATTATATGTAAGTACACGGTAGCTGTCTTCAGACACTCCAGAAGAGGGCGCCAGATCTCGTTACGGATGGTTGTGAGCCACCATGTGGATGCTGGGATTTGAACTTATCACCTTTGGAAGAGCAGTCGGGTGCTCTTACCCGCTGAGCCATCTCACCAGCCCATTAGATTTTTTTTATATGTCATGTAATATGAACACCTGGAGTGGTAATATCACTCTAAACAATAGAGATGAGATTTTTAAAAAATAATTTCTGTGGTTTTTTTCCTACTCAATATATGCGATTTCCATAAAGGGTCCCTGTATCTGTTTCCCACCATGTCCCCAGTGTCTATTTTGTGATAGTCGTGAGGTATAAATCTGCCTGATGCATGTTGCACTCCTCCACAGAGGTATGAAGGCACAAGAATTGACACTTGACCTAAAAGAATCTTGTGATAGAAACAAAGACCTCCTTCTAACCCACTTACCTGATTTATCAAATTATTATTATGCCATGAATAGTGGCAATGAGATTTTTAAATAAAAGATCTATTTTGTCTTCCTATATATCTGTTTTTTGTTTTCATGCTTCATGCATATTCTCCATTCATGTATTTCAAAAATTTCACAAATATGTAAGTCCTGTGTATGTGTGTAGTAGGGTTAAGTAGGCTATTTTCTCAAGTCATCTCTAAGTATGTAAAATAATAAAAATTAGTTTTCAGCATTGTAGGTAGAGATGAGCTTCCCCTGTGTGGCCATGAGCTCTGTGCAGCTGTTTTGCAGCAGGAAAAGGGACTTCCACAGGATGTGAGTTAGGTATGTCCCAGAACACAGTGTATAAGTTCATATGCTTTTTCCAGGGTGGACATTCTTCATGAAAAGGCAGTGACAGGCTTGTCTTCTCGTGCGGGCTGATGAAGTAGCACTCATCTGTAACCAATTAATGGATTTTTAAAAATCATCTAGTAATAAAAATCATCTAGTAATATCTCCAAACTGCTTCTCAAAGGGGTCAATTTGCATTGGTTAAATAGTTACTTCTTAATACTTAGAATGTAAGTAAGTTTTGGATAGACAAGTGGATAGATGATGCTATGTCAGGTAGTAATGAAGCCATGGGCATATGGTGGGATAGGAGGTACTTTAGGCACCAGAGGGCTCGGGGATGGTATCCTACTTTCATTTCTATTGCTATAATAAAATTCCTCAACAAAGAAGCAACTTAAGGGAGAAATGATTTCTCTTCACTCACAAGTCTAGGAGCTTCTCTGCCATTTTAGGGGAGTCACAGTGGCGGGAGCTTAAAGCAGCTCATCATATCACATCCATAGCCGAGAGCAAAGAGAGCTCAAAGCAGGCATGCTCACCACCCAGCTAATTTACTCTACTCATGCAGTCCAGGATCTTCTAGGAAGTAGTGCCACTCACAATGGACTGTGTTTTCTCACATCAATTACTATAATCAAGACAATTCCATCCTTATAGACCAATCTCTTCCAGAGAATCCTTCATTGAGACTTCTGAGTGATACCAGATTGCGTCCATTTGATTATTAAACCTAATATCACAGGTGGTTTCTCTGTGAGGGACACCTGATCTGTGAAATTTAAAGCTGCCGAAATTTCATGTCAAAGGAGAATTTTTGAAAGAAAGAGGAAACAGCATCTAACAACCCAAAACCAGGCATGAGAAACCCTCATTTGAGTTGTTGGTCAGAGTTGTCTAAGATACTCCCAAAACATTAAAGATTATTGCCAATGCCCTCGGTTGCCTGACAGGGGTAGAAAGTAAGTCTCTTTCGATGGAGACACCATGTACTTCAGAAGTAAGGCCCAGAGGCCCTTGAGTTGGAACTGACCTACATGTCTCCTCCCTGACCACTGTCTTTTATGGTAGCAGAAGGAGCCATGCAAGCTTCCAAAAGGCAGCAATCAGCAGTCCTGTCCAGCTATTATGCCTATGGACTATAACAACTACCAGCATGGCATAGTAACCAGAGAGCAATATTAGTGCACATGCGCGCGCCACACACACACACACACACACACACACACACACACACACACACACCTTTCCAATAACCAACAGCTCTCTTCTTGTACTTCAGTCCTGCTCAACAAGAGGGAAGCCATGCTTAGTACTGGAAATCTAGCCAATTACCTGGGGTTACTGAAGTCCTAGAGCTTGGAGAAGAACCAGCATAATGCCTAATTTACATTCTACATATTTGTCCTCATAACCACAGATGAGGTGTTTTTCATGCCTCACTGGGGACACTTCTCTTTACAACAGACAGAGACTAAGTACAGAAAACCACAACCAATCAAAATGAAGACTTGTGGAGCCCAGTTCCAACAGACATATCTAGGAAACACTCTAGCATCTAAGGCCCAGGAAACATTGCAGAAGAAGGGGTCCCAGAGGACCAGGGAGTTTGCAGTGAGCTTGAGTCTCCTAGGCAAGCCAGAATTTATACTCATGGACTCACACCAACCCTACTGGCTAAACATGTGCTGAACAAGGATAATAACAGTAGGCATGCCAAAGTAGATGGGGAAGGGCCACGATGCCTCAACTCTACACAAAACACTACAGGCAACCGAGGAAACCTGAGGGGAAAAGAACTAGTCTTCCATAGAGAAGAACACACTAGTTATTTATCCAGTTCCAAATGGTCAGCCCTGAAAAATGTACATATGAATAACATTATACAGACTGAGCAGGTTCTATTTAGTTGTGTGTGTAACAACAGTTCATGAAAAAAAGAGGCCATAAAATTGAAAGAGAGCAAAGAAGGGTGTATATGAGTCTGGAGGGAAGAAAGGGAAGGAAGAAATGATGAAATTATATTATAATCTCAAAAATAAAATAATCTCAAAAGTAAAAGGAATGAAGCAGGGGCCTTAAGAGATGGATGGTGGGCACATGACTTTCCATGTGACCACGAAGACCTGATTTTAATTCCTAGAATCCATGTAACAGGCACACAAGAAAGTGTCTAGAATCTTCAAATTTTTGTGGGAAAATAGGAGGCAGAGACAAGAGAATTCCCAGAAACTCATGGACTCAGCTAGGGTAATTCAGCAGAAAAACATCAGAGTCCCCATCTCAAAGCAAGGAAGGAAAGGACCAAGTTTCTCTACCTTACATATATACACTATAGCATAAGTATGCTCACCTTAGGACACAGGGATGGGGCACACATATTATATGCAGAGAGAAGGTTGAGGGAGATAGGTAGATGTGCCGGAGGGCATATAAAAAAGCGAGACAAAACTTTCATTTAATTTAACATTTAACTAATATATAAAAATTCTTTCAAAGCAAGCTTTCATTTTGCCTGGAGGATAATGGACAAGAAAGAGCTGTAAAAAATTAGATTAGAGAGTTAACCATGGGCCAGACTTTTCAGGGCCTCATGAGCTATAGTAAAGATATTTGCTTTCCTTTTTGGTGAGATAGTGTGCCATTGGAGGTTTTGCAAGACAGAAGATGCTTGATCTGACAGGTTTGAAACAGTAACTATGAGTACAGGAAGTATGGGTGAAATAAGGCAAGTGAGGTTGTTATTGTAGGCCATGAGTGGAAAGAACACTATCATAGACTGAAGTGGACAGGATGATAATGATGGCAACTTGCCATTCTGAGCTTTTAATTTTTAAAATTTTTTTTGAGATAATATGATTATATCAAGTCCTTCTTTCCTCTCCTCTTGCCCAACTTTTCCATGTCTCCCATTTATTCTCTTTCAAATTCATGCCCTCTTTTTCTTTAATTGTTGTTACAAGTGTGTGTGTTTGTGTGTGTGTGTATGTGTGTGTGTGTTCCTAAACACTGGCTATATGTTACTTGTATGTACATGTTTTCAGGGCTGACAATTTGGTATCAGATAACCAAGTTGGCGTGCTCTTCCCTGGGGAAGAATATTTCTTCCATTCTCATCCCCTTAGTTGCCTTTAGTTCTTGCTTTAGTGTTGAGGCTCTTGTGAGCTTCCAGCCTCCATAATCACATGTCTGTTCCTTGCTTAGGTCATGTCTAGTGTCACTTAATGGGTGTAGCTCTTTTGCAGCTATGATAAGACATATCAGCTGGGTATGATAGATGGGGAGTGGGATGAGGGAGAATAAATGAATACAGAACCACACTAAGTTTAATGACAACAGTCATTGAGATGAGGAGGACTACTGAAGGAAAGAAGGAGAGGAGGAAGAAGAGATGGTGGAGGGAAAGAAGAAGAAAGATGGAGTTTGGAACTATTGGTATGAAATGCCTAAAAGACATCCTAGAGCGCATATGGAGATGGTAGGGGAATACATGCAGTAGAGTCCTTGGAAGAGGTATCACACATAGATTTACATTGGAGCATATCACCTAAAGGTGACAGAGTAGGGCGCCAAGGGCAAAATGCAGGACACTTTAATAGGTCCAGAATTCTGATTTAAAACAAAACAAACAAACAAAAAGACTTAGCAAAGGGAGATGGAGGAGGGGACACTGGGCATGAGAAACATTCAAACAACAACAAAGATGGAAAATTTGTTTTCTCAATACCAAGAGAAGAAAGGTTGTGGGAAACAGACCTTGAAGCACTACTGTGAAATGAAGATTATAGAGGATCAGATTTGGCCTTATGGGGGTCCTTGATGTCCAAGATCAGAGCAGCTTCAGGTCCAGTAACCGCTTAATTAGAGGAGCTATCTTATAATTGCTCTAGTTTCTCAGTGAAAGGAGAATTAGTTATCTTGTGAAAACTAAGGAGGAAGGAAGACGCTTGAGAGCTCTGTAAATAAAAAAAAAAGCTGAAGCCTAGTAATCCGAAGAACAAATCCACTTGGAAAGACAAGAGGACTTCTGGATAAACAAATAATGCTCTTGGCATTTAAGGTTATAAATTTAAAATAGAAGCACTGGGCTTTGTACAGTCTTCCCAAACATGTGAATGGAAGCAAAGAACAAGATTTAAGCTATGGAAGGGAGGGTGCTGGGGCTTTGGAAATCAATATGAAAGTGAGATTGTATTAGAATGGAAGTAAATCAGACACATGGATAGATAGACAAGGAAGAAATGGTAGTATCAAAGATCAATAGGATCAAAGACATTTTTAAAATGGTGATGCAAGAAAGTAACATAGAAAGATATAGTATGACTGTAAGTTGAAATTTTGGTAATGACTTGGTGTTTTGATGGTTCGATTAAAACCATTTGATGATGATGTATTGGTAACGATGAGGCTTAGGATACACTGGATAGTAACAGTGAATGGCCACAAAAAAATATTATAAAGGGGAAAATAATTTGATTCAGAACCACAGAATGAGAAACTTGGAGGACTCATATCTTGAGTTCTTTATAATTACCAAGAACAAAAATGAGGGGAAAGAAGGGCAGGAAAATCTCCAAAGAACTGTGGCAAGGCCAGGAGGAGCTGAAGAACAAAGAAGGAAGGAGGTAGTATTCTCTCATGGAAAATGGTCTAAGAGGTGACCAGAGGGCTCACAAATAGAAGACTTCACTCTAGAAGTAGCACTGAAGACCAAGAAAGCTAAATGGTAAGATGAGAAGTACCTGGGCTGTTGGAGAAAAACCAGAAAAGACAGTGAAATAATAGCCATGCCCTCTTCTCACCCCCCCCCAATCATCCAGGCTTTTATGAGGAGCAGAAGGAGCAGTTTGTGCCCAGAGAAGACACAGAATTTACTAATGACAGACCCTGTTTCCCAAAGAACACTCTGGATACTCTCAGGGAGATATGGGGGAAGAACTAAGGTCAGAGAATAAGCAGAGCCTCTGGGATTGTAGATCTGTAAGATTCTGGTTGCTGTAGCTTGGAACAAGTAGAGTCTTTGGCCTCCTCCTCCAGCGTTGGGTACAAGGAGGAATGAGAGTTATATGCTTTGGGGAATTATGTCTACTGATTCTGGTGATGGAATGGAATGGATTGAAGAAGGGCAATGGGAAGGTTTTGGAAGAAGCTGCAAATATCTAGGTCTTTGCTTCCACACTGTCCCTTTGTTGAGGTGTAGCCATAAGGTTTTCGGAAACTTCTCCGATTGTTACAGTATTTTCTAGACAGAAAAGACACCATTATGGAATGGGGTCTTTGCCCAAATGTATTTAGGAATTTCCAAGTTGGTTGAAAGCATCAACAAACACTTTTTTCATGGAGAATAACGCCACATTTACATTATAAAATAGCTGGTATATCCTTTCCTCAGATACAAGGCTGGCAGTCCCTAAATAGCTTTGGCTGTCTCTTAGGGAGATCACAGTTGGACCAAACTCTACAACATTACCATGAAATGTAAGTTGGAAATGATTTTTTTTCTCTGCTCACCACTGAACATTTTGAACTTGGGAAGCTCACAATGCCAGCAGAGCTTCTCTCTCCTGTAGGTCAACTCTGGTTTATTTGTTAAGCAGTACTTGTGAAGAGCATATGCTTCTAACAATGATTCGCCAACATTTTTCTTGCATTATAACCAAACCCATAGATCACTCATTGTTTACTCATTTATTATAAATTCAGCTTCCTTGCTTTCCCCATTTGAAAGTCGTCATTATAAAAAGTAACCAACTGAAAATTTTTATGTGGAAAGAACTTGATGTCTTAGTGACTTGCCCTGTTGCTGTGTTAAAGCCTTACAAGAACAAGCTAAGGGAAGAAGCATGTATTCTGGCTCCCAGCTCAAGAGATGAGTTCATCATCACAGAGACATCCCAACAGGAAGAGCCTGAGCAGCTGGTCACAGTGCATGGGTGGTTAAGGAGAGTGGTACAAGCTGCTCCTCAGCTGGCTCTCTCCTTCTCTGCAGTCCAGGACACAAATGCAGGGTATGATGTCACCTACCTTCAGGGGGCTCAGAAACTAACCTAATCTAGATATTCCCTTATCTTGTCTGCTAGTGGCTAGTAGATCCAATCAAGTTTTGATAGTCAATGTAAATGACCACACCTCATTTTGATAATTGTCATAGACAATACCAA
This sequence comes from Mus minutoides, assembly GCA_902729485.2. Lineage (NCBI taxonomy): Eukaryota > Metazoa > Chordata > Mammalia > Rodentia > Muridae > Mus > Mus minutoides. The sequence goes on along the minus strand of LR749819.1, from coordinate 309,464 downwards.
AATACTAAAATACTAAAAACGTTGTTATTATAAAGTGTCACCAAATAGATTCATTTGGTAATCTTAAAGTCTAATTAGCTTTCCTGAATGCCTGGGTGCCTTTTTTTAAATAAAACTTGTTGACCTTTTTTCCCCTAAATGCAATCTCATATTTCAGAAATGTCCTTTATAAGCATATGAAACATTGATGGATTTGATGGCATTTGGGTCTGAAATTACTTCTTAGATGTGAAAGAGAACAAGGTCTTGTTTTCGAAAGTTTCTGATCTAATGACTTTCTTTTCAAAAAGAAGGCAAATTCAGAATTTGAAAGGAGCTATAGATTTCATTCTGACCTGCTCCAGACTGAATGTTTAGAGCCTTCAGGATGCCCCAGATAAGGGTTTCAGAATAAAACCAGCCACTGAGATGAATAAATCTGGCCTGGGCCCTGCTGTGCACCTGGCAGTGCACACACAGTCCAGCTGAGAAAGGATGCATGGGTGCAATGAACCCAGCCAAGTTAAGGATGGACTTCCATCATAGAGGATGTGGGGATGGCCTGCTATCTTGGAGAAGACAGAAAGCTGGGCTTGGGCAAAGCAGGAAGCACTTGGAATTTACAGAGAATGTGTTTCAATTGAATTTTGGTATACAATTAGGAATTCATCACCTATTTGTGATGGAAATTAAATATTCATCACATAATTTTGCATAGAATAATATAGAAGACATCAGGAAGAGGAGTCAGAGGTGGGTCAAGAATCTGAACAGTAAATAGAGGCAAAAAATAAGGCAGTTTTTGGAACCCTTGAGATTAGTGGGGGCCCAGAAAGAAGTGCCCTGGAGAACTGGGCCACTACATATGGAAAAGATTTTTATATTCATTATTTCTAATGAAGGATCACGCGGAGGCCCTTGTATGTGTTTATGGGACTGTTAACCACTGAGCTATGGTCCAAGTCTTGGGAAAATGCTGAGGGCCCTAGAACACCATCTTTGACAAAATTGGAGAGAATGTTTTCCAAATGTTACAGAAAACATTCACTTTTGTTCCTTCTGTGCTAAGAGACATTCATGGATCAGGTTGTTCTAATGAACCAATAATGGGATTGGAGCCCTTTTTACAATGAGTCTGAGTTATCTAGTGGGTGTTTCTCCAAAGGAAGACTTTACACCTGCTTATGTGTCTTCTTCCAACTACAATGCACTGACTATGAGTCTTCTCTTAAAAAAAAAAAATGGATTCTCTATTCTTTGGTGAGTGGAGACCATGAAATGTAGTAGTGAGAAAGAAAATCAGCAAGGTCATCCTGTAATATAAGCAGAAGGCTGAAGGAAAAACCTAAGGAGGGTTTATTTTCAGGTGAGACCAGTTAGAGCCTGGGGGTGGGCATTGTTTGGTTACAGGTTAGGGCCCATCATCAGGAGAAGCCAAGGCAAGGACACAGAGTGAGATCCTGGAGACAGGGACAGAAGCAGCGGCTGTGGTATAGGGTTGGGGGTAATGCTACTTACTGGCTTGTTCTTCATAGCACATTCCCAGTTGGGAACTTTGACTAGAGTCGTATTCCTCCCCATAGAGGAGTCTTAAGTTTTCATGAGGCTCATGAGGTGTCATGCCTGAGACACAGATACTCCTTGGGGTCCCGTCAGTCATCTCAGGGTTGAGCCAGTAGTGATTCTAATCTCTGGGTGCAGTCTCTATACTCTCCTCTAAGGCCACTTCACTGCAACAGTAATGAGATGAATTTAAGAAAGACCCTGGAAAGATCTGTTACGTGTTGATTCTTATAAAAATATCAAGTATCTGGAACCACCTCTGGGCTTTCTGACCCAGTAGAACTACAGTTGGATTTAGGAATGTGCCTGTTTAGTTAACATCCTGTGATGCTTTATTGTAGATGGGACATTTCAAAGAAGCTGACCTAAAAATTCTGGGGGGCGGGGGAATGTCTATTTACTCAGTAATGTCAAGCCAGAAGTTGCCCTGCTGCTATGGGCCTTTCTATACCCTTCCCAGTTCTTGAATAATGACAGGGAGACTGTATTTATTTATAAGTTTTTGGCCTTATACTTAGGCATTATTTCCAACTAGCTTGTAATTCAATTATCCCATTTATACTAATCTACATCTTTCATGTGGCTGCTACCTCTCCTCAGTTTGATACAAGCAACTACTTCCGAGTCTCCATAGTGAATCTACCACCTCTGACTCCCTCCCAGAGTTCTTCTCTGTGTCTGAATTTACTACCTTACTATTCTGCCTTTTGCTATAGGTCATAGGCTTTTTATTTTGACCATCCAGAACATGTCGTAGTCAAGAAAGGCAGGATAGAGACATTGTGTTCAGAAATATCACTCCAAAATTGTCCAACCCATTAATAGAGCCTTGGGTTCTCATCTGAGTAAAGTTTAGCTTCTTAGGGTCTTCTTCGATATACACCACAGTTTGAGTTTGGTTATGTTATTTTACTCCAGATAGAAATGGGATATAAGCATTGAGCTCTTGTTGGGTGTGGTATGAGGCATCAAAGCTGAGGCTGCTTCTGGCCTGAGTGCTGCAGTGGTAGCAGTCAGGCTCAGCCTTCTCTCCTGCGGCTCAAACGTCACTGTGACCCAGCAGTGTTAGCAGCGTGCCCCCCAGAAGAATCACCCCACCTCCCCAAGCCTCCCATTCTCCCTCTGCTCCCTCCCTCACAGTCTCCTGCCACAAGTAAGAGCTGTGATGCAGTAGAAGGCGCCTGGACCCTAATCATGGTACTTAGTGGGACTGTGACCTCAGGCCATTGCCCTGCTTTCCCAGTCTCCATCCCCTCTACTCTACATAAGGATGGCATTCATAGCTCGCAGCATTTCTGTGATGAAGAAGCAATGTGGCAGGATGCAGGGTGCTCCATATGAGATGCTGTGTTGTATCTGCTGTTCAGACCACGATAAAGTCCGATCTTCTGTAAGTTGCCTATTAATGATGCACTTTTGGAGTCAAAGTGAGGGGCCAAATTTTAGGTTGACAACAAACAAACAAACAAACAAACACAAGACAAAAAAAAAAAAAAAACAGAAACAGCTTTTAGATTTTTGCTAAAAGACGATAAGCTCTTTTTGTGCTACAGGATATGTACCAAAACCCTGGAGGGTACCTGAAAATACAGATAGCACCAAACTCTACAGGTTCCATGTTCTTCCTTATAGTCTGCTACCTACATAGATATAAGAAAGTTCTGTTTGCACATTAAGTAAAATAAGAAGTGAATTCTGAGGGAATACTGTAACAAACTCAGTAAACTCATTTATTTGAGGGATTATTTACTTACTATGCCTCGGATATGGCTGTATGTGCTGCTGAAATTGTAAAATGTTCAAGAAGAGAAAACTATGGTGTTAGCTTCTAAATAACAGTGGTAATATTTAACTGTGCAACCGAGCTCTCTTCTTTTGGAATTTCCTTTTGAAATAACCAATACACATGTGCACACACAGACAGGCAAACAGAAACACACACAGAGGGAGAGGTATGCTAAAACTATGCTTAAGAATATTCTTAGATACATGCCAATAGCTTTCTGTCCGTGGTAGAATTAGAGATCATCTAAAAATATTGCTTACTCAGAATATATTCTATCAAACTTCATGTACTTCTGTAATAAACAGAATTTTATTTGGGGTTCTTATTAATTTTTTAAAAATATTTTTGGCGGGCTTTCGGATGCCATAGTATGTGTGTGAAGGTCTGACAACAACCAGTAGAATTCTGTCGTCATTTCACCTCTGTAGCTCCCAGGTACTGAACTCATGTAATCAGTCCTGGCAGCAAGCAGCCATATCTTCTGAGCCATTTTCCAGCCCAGGCATCTTATTCTAGCTGATGGACTAAAAATATTTTCTCAGAAAACTGTGAGCTTTGAGTGATGTCCTACTCTATATCCATAGAGCTACATCCATAGAGCTATACCCCGTCTTCGTGACATTCAGATGTCTTCAGGCTTGATCACTAGTCTCTAGGTACCCAAAGAAATACTTGAGGGGAAGTAGAGAGACCTGGCACCTGCAAAAGCAGACACCGTTCCTTCCACCCACCTCCCCCAGTGTTCACGTGACAGTAGAATTTTTCTTAAGGAAGTAGACCTTCTTGAGACATTCCGTGAAGGGAAAGAATGTGTTGCATTTGCTTTTGGAAGAGTTAATACACTTTCCTCTTTCCCTCCATTTATTCTTCAAGTGAGTCTAGAGTGATTTCTCTCCTTGGGAGCCTTGCTCGGACTCCCAGTCCCTTTCACCTGGGAGCTTCGGAAGGTTAGGCTGACAACTTAGGGCTGCTGCTTATTAATCAGGTGTTTGCTCTGTGCGCCATTAATCACACAACCCACACAGCTGGGTCGGATTCATTAGCGTCATCTTCCATAGCATCCCTCTCCCCCACCCTGCTTGCTCTCGGTGGCATTCAGTAAAATGCCACCAATACTTTGGTCTCCGGCTACCCGTCTCCCTATCTCTCACCTCCCTAGTCATGTGCCGTGTTTGCCCTCTTGGGTGTGTGGAAAGATTACTAAGAGGTTATTAAGCAGAACATTTAATTACAGGGCCTCGGATGGCCTTTTCTGACAGATTTCCTCTCAGATCCTTGGATCGTCCTGAAGTTTCATCTCAGGATTTGTGTTCCGTGCTGTGCCAAATGGCAGCCCCCAGGGGTGCAGACGACCTCAGCATGTTGCTGAGCATCTGTGTGCAGGGCTGTCTCAGTAGGGCAGCTCTGCTCATCAGTCACTCCCCCCCAACCCCCCAGCCCTCAGCTTGGGTTATCCTGCTGATGACAGACCTTGCCCTCTGGTCCCCAGCCAGCTCCTTCTTACTATACTCACTCTGCAGTTCCCACAAAGACAGCTTTAGGCTCAGTGCACTTCAGTGTTCTGATCTTTACACTTTCTATTAGCCACTGTTCAGCACATATTTTTATAAAGCACCTATTATGTGAGCAGTTCTGAATCAGGACATAGTACTAAGCCGCAGACATGTAGCTCTGGCCTGTGTATCTCACACTGTAGCAGGGAGGGCATGTAAAAGCATGTAAGAGCAGATGCGTCCTCAAGTGCTATGAGGGAACAAAACTGATACAAAATCTACCAGATGTGGTTGACCATAGTTCAAATAGCTAGCATGGTCAGAGAATGCTGTGGTCCCAGCCCCAGCTTCATCAGCATTGTCTGGGACTCTCCAACCCTGTCCCCACCTACTTTAGTCTTGACTTACTAGACACTCTAGGAGATCCTGGGGACCACGAAGTCTGAACAACATGGACTTGCACTGTATCCCTGTGATGTGAAAGAAGAAGTCATGTACAGAGTGGAGAAAGACAAATACCATAAAAGGCATGGCTGGTCCAAGAAATAGAATCCAAGACCGTAGAAGGCTGGGTAATTTAAGGACAAGATGCAGGACTGTGCTGCAAGCTGTCTTCCTATTAGAGAGGGATTGAGTGTTGTCAGCCTTGCTTGAGGGGTTTCTTCACCTTAGGAAAGAGGAAAGTAAAGAAGAGAGACAAATTGCCTAAGGCAGTGAAGCCAAGACTGCTCAGACATCTGGTGGGGGTTCAATCAAAAGCCAGAAGCAGGTGAAGGGGTGACAGCCAGGAGCAAAGGAGGAAGCTAGAGGAATCTGGGCTCTGTGGCAAGTGACCTTGTGACCAGTTACTACTGTGCAGAGGGAACTGTAGGAAGAAATAGCTAGGAGGACAGATTTTAATCACTTCAGCTCCTGCAGAGAAGGTAGGATGGGAGCGCTAAACACTGTTTGGGGGCTTTGCAGTACCCCAGTCTCACCTGGATGCTGTAGAGAACATCTCATCTCTCGTGCCTGTCAGTCATGAGTATGTCAGTTTGGCCAGTCAGGAGTTGGTCCTCTCCAGTTGTCCAGACTGCGTTGCTGATGGTGCATCTTTGTGCATTATTTGCTGTGTCAGTGCCCGGATAAAGAGGCTATGTCTTCTAGATGTAAACCCTCCAAAGATACCTTTAACCAAGATGAAGGGTTGTCGGGCAGCAAGTCAAAGAAGGTGAAATTCTGTTCAAGTAATTCTGAGCTAAATCTGAGGAGTTGATCCAGGATGACCAGAGAACCTTAAGGTTTTAGATGATATTTATAATGTCTGTATTAGTGTCATGAGGCTATACCCACAATTTTTAAATGGCAGGAGAGGGTAGGAACTTTAACAATATCTTGATATGGTTTTGTTCACTGCAGTTGGGTAGACTGAGGAAGCCACTGATATGCAGTGGGTCAAGGCCTGGGCTACTGCCAAACATCTGCCTAGGCATAGGAGACCTATTAGAGAGAATTGCCTGCACAAAATCAGCAGTGCCAATGCTGAGATAGGCTGCTGTTTGCCACAAACAGTAGCCTATCTCAGTATACTGAGAACATAGTTCATACTGAGAACATAGTTCAGCCTTGTCATGACAGGAAGCAGATGAACAAGTAAGGTCAGATCCAACTATAATTCTACTGGTTGCATAAGTCTCATGGACATCAAACATAGTTTGCTACTCTCCTCTCTAGCTTGCAACATGCTAGGGAAGGAAAGGCAGGGATACAGGTGGGAAGAAATGATGGTCTGTTTCCTCATGGAGCTTATAGCCCAAGGATGGCTATTCATTGATGCAAAGTAGTGGCCAGTCCTCTGTAGAGAATGTGTCTTAGAGGCTCTGTAGTATGGTGGGAACATGTTTCAACCCTACATATGCACATTTTAACCTTGATGTGATGTCAAGAAGAGTATTTGGAAAGTGTAAGAACTGTCTTTGCCTCTCCATTTTCTTCTTCATAGGAAAGACACAATCATAGGATTACGCTGAGAATAAATAAAACTGTGTTCAAACAGCACCTGGCACAAAGTTCTCAATTAAGAGTATTTTATAGTGAATGCTACTCTTCTCAGGGAGTATATTAATTTTTCAGAACTTATATTTCTTTTAGAGAAGATAAAATGATTGAGCCTTTGAAAGGCAAAATAATATTTGCAGAGTACCCAGTAAATGGCAATGTACTGTTGTATACTGAGTCTTCTTGTTTCGGGGTTTAGTCTACAGACTCTTAAGTCTGTACACAGTCACCCCAAGTCTGGACCTGAACTTGATAGAACCCCTCATTCCTCCCCATCAGTACAGGGAACCTGAATCTCCTCCCATGGTTACCTCACCAGAGAGTTTTTAAGAAGAAAATATATGTGCTTATAAACAGATTTGAGATGAGTAATTATTTCACATAAAATCTAATTCCTCTTGACTCAGAGCTCTTGTCCATTTGTCTACTCAAGTTGCACCTATCCAGCCTCTGCTGTATGCTTGGAACTGTTGTAAAAATTTGGCACAATAAACAAAATGCCTCCCTTGGCTACTTTTTGAAAAATAGATGAGTGTTTGCTCATTCTCTGTAATCTGACATCTACCTTCATGAACTCTACCATATTATTTCAGTAAATATACTTGGTATATCCCCTGAAGAAAGACAGAGGTGACCATGAGGAGATTCCACAGAGAAGAGGAAGTATGGGGCCTATGTGCAAATATAGCACAGTGAACTTGTGTGTGAAAGCCAACGGAGAGGACCACACTTTCAGGTCACTGGGCAGATTATAAGTGGGTCCCACCACAGCCTGGAAAGGGCCCTGTAAAGTGCTGTGTAGGAGAAGCTTCAGCCCAGGGTTATAGAAATGTTAAGCCCGAGCTGGGCGGTGGTGGCACACACCTTTAATCCCAGCACTTGGGAGGCAGAGGCAGGCGGATTTCTGAGAGACCAGCCTGGACTACAAAGTGAGTTCCAGGTCAGCCAGGGCTATACAGAGAAACCCTGTCTCACCCCCCCCCCAAAAAAAGAAAGAGATGCCCTTAGATTTGCACTTCAGAAAGAGGGCAAAAGACCTAGACAAAAGACCTTGATTGCTAAAAAAGAGACCAAGTTAGGAGTCTATCTGAGCAGGAGATAGAACTGTCTAATCAAAGTAGTGGCCAAAACTTAGAATGGAGTCAGTCCGTTGCTTAGACTGTGGAGTAAATAATTGATTGCATGTTATTGAGATTGAGTCAGATAATGAGAAATTGAACATGATTTCTTAGTAAATTCTGGAATAGGATGAGCATCCATAGTCTGAGAACTCAAACTCAAAATCTTCCAAATTCCAAAACATTTCAGTGTCCCAAGTGTAACTTCTACCCTGACCTCAAGTGATGAGTCTCAACTAAAATACTGGTTTACTAAACATACTGTATAAAATGACCTTAAGCCCATTATGTATAAGGTACATATGAAACATAAGTTTTTTATTGAGACTTGGGTCTAGTCTTTGAAATATCTCACTACGTACATGAAAATGCTCCAAGATGCTAATGGGTTGGCATATGATACATTTCTAGTCCCAGGAATTCCAGATGAGAAATGCTCAAGCTTGTGAAGACAGGAGGAGCAAGAGAAGACAGGGGCTGGGAGGAGAGAAGACAAATTGTGCATTTATATAAAGGAAATGCTTTAGGTGCATGCAAGGGGTGAATTTCTCTTTCTTCATTTTGGAGAGTCTAGAAAGTAAAAATGGTCCAGAGATGCAGACATTAGATCAAACTAAGTCATTTGAATGGATTACATCATTGAGACAGAAGGTTAAGAGAAAGTCCCTAGACTCTGCACCTTCTCTTAAGAATCTTGCAGAAGAAAATGAACTCTGAAAGATTCTAGGATAATCAGAGAGGCATATGGGGTGTCTCTTTGCAGGGAAAATTATTAGATCCTGATGGCTTCAGAAGGCGGCTTTCTATGAAGACCACCTGGTTACTTGTCCTTATCATAGATACAGTCTTCTTTTAGAAGACATGGAAAAACAAACACTGTCTCCGAATTATCATTCTAAGCTTAGCCAAGGGTAGCTTTGAAGATTCAGCCACAAGGAAGTGATAGGGAGGATTCCACTTTTGTGCCCTTGATACCTTTTATCTTCACTGTATAGTGGGAGGATCCAGTGGCCCCATGGATGACAGGTACACTTAGCCTCTAACCATTAATACCACTCATTCTCTCCCTTACTGGGAGGACCGTGTAGTCCTCCAGGCTGCCCCTGGTCTCCCTTCCTGGTGATAGAAATTTCCATTATTGACAGGAAAACTGCTGGCTAATGGCACAGACGAATTGTAAATTTTGACAACCCCGACAGGTAAATATTGGCTTTGCACAAACAAGTTTCTATAAATAACCTGTCTGCTGAAGAAACTCCACAGATGGCAGTAGGGCTGCCCAAGCGTTCATTTTTCCCAGGATGCTCTGTGCAAGAAAGCACAGCTGTCAGCTTTGCTGCTCTTGCTGGAGCCAAAGCCTCTCTCTGCTGTGCTACAGCAGCCTGCCCATGCCCAAGGGACATGGCAGACAGACCCAGGACAGGTAGAGATCAATCATTCTGTAACCTCCCTCCAGTGCTCTCCATTCTTCAGTTCCAAGGGGGTTTCTTAAAAATGTCACTTCTTTGGTTTTATAGTCAAAGTGAGGAGTTGTCTGATCTGGGGATTTATTGGCCTCTTTTAATTAAAGTCGACCTTATTGAAAAGAAAACGAGGAGGGATGAGACACAGTCATTGTGGACCGTGCGCCATATGGCTGCATTGCTAAAAATAGAGTTTTCAAGACTCTGAAAAGAATGTCAGGCTATTGTATGTGGCACAGTGGTGGACTCGACTCCAACCCAGTGGATGTGTTGGGGTATGAAACCCTTCATGTCAGAGTCATTCCAGGGGGGAACATTTGCCCGATGGCCATGTCACCCCAACTGGAAATCTGAGGGGAGAGTGGCAAGCTATTTTAGGCAACTTACAGAAGCACTCTTCACTTCTGTGTTAAGAGCTCCAAAAGGGAATAAGGTTGAGTGAAATGTCAGTGCTCTGAGTGAGTGTGCTAGGAGACTCCCAACCTGGTGGGGAGTAAATATGCCCTCCATTATTGAGGCCAGTCTCTGACTTAGATTGAATACCTCCCTCCCTCCTTCCCTCCCTCCCTCCCTCCCTCCCTCCCTCCCTAATGGTCATTTTCAGCTTCTGATTATATCTATGGCTCCTTGGTCTAGTTTACTTTATCATAAGCTCCTTCAGGCTCTTAGAAAGTGGATAGGGTCTGAGAAAAGTGAGTTTAGAGATGTACAAGATAACAATCATAACAAGATAACAATCATAACCAGGGAACATCCTCTACCAAGGCCAATGAAAAGCACACAGTATCAATGGACATCAGACATTCAGACAACATGGGTAGAAAATTGAGAACAAAACAGAGCTTGAGGACTGGATAGAAAAGTGCTCATGGACAATGGAGTGATAGTGGTGCCACACTGAGAAGAGAGGAAGACAACACTGTAGATTGGAGACAGAGAGAGAGAGAACATTACTGGAGGACACTTGCTTCATATAGCTCCATGTTCAGAAGGACAAGCATTAGCCTGTGGACACTTTACACACAAGGCAGAGCCCTTGTGTGTCCTAACTATTTTACACAGCACTTGGCATCCAGCAGGCAACAGATCATTGTGTGCAGAAGGAGGTGGCTTCAGTGAGTCCTAGTTCTCAGGGAATATAGTTCTCAGGGAATATAATATAATATAATATAATATAATATAATATAATATAATATAATATAGCCAAGCCCTTGAGATCTCAGGAGAGAGCAAAATGAGTGATATTAGGTAGAATGGTAGTTAAAGTTTTTTTTTTTCTTGTGGTTGTGAAAATAAATTCTTAAATTGGAGAAGAAAATGACTGCATGGTATTCTGAAAACAAAAGTACCATCCATGTTTATTGAATAAGATGTAATTGAGCTATTTGATTGAAGCTAGGGCATGTCTTGTCATTCAAGATGAGAGAGAACTATTCCAATCCTTTGCTCATTCACTTAAAGTTATATATGTATGTATGTATGTATGTATGTATGTATGTATGTATGTATATATACATATGTATGTATGTATGTATGTGTATATATAAATGTGTGTGTGTGTGTGTGTGTGTGTGTGTGTGTGTGTGTGTGTGTGTGTAGAGTCATTGTACATTTAGTACTACCTTGGGTAGAAATAAGATCCTAAATCCAATCAAATTGGTAAAATCATGAATGAATATTGCTGATACAAGCAGTTAAGCAACAATCTGTTCATGAATGAAGAACAAGATACAGACAGGAAGAAAGCAATCTGCTTTGTGCTAGGACCAGAACCATAGCTAAGGCAGCAGCTGGATGAAGTGGGAAAGGAAGTCTCTAGTTTATACAAACATCAATGTTACTTTGAGTTTCCTTTGCATTTACAAATAGAAGAGAAGGTATTGTTGACAATCTCAGAACCTAACAGTCGAAGTGGTTACATGATAATGCATGCAATGGAATAACTGTCTTAGTCAGATCCTGCTGCTTACATAAAATGGCCACAGTTTGGATTGTTCATACGTAATAGAAATGAATTTCTCACAGTTCCAGAGGTTACAGAGTCTGAGAGCAAGGCAACAGCAAGTCTGGTGTCACCTTGAGAATTACTTTCCATTTCCAATATGATGCCTCTTGCTACAGCCTCACACAGGAGAGGGATGGGAGGGCCAGTGGACTTGGGCACACCCCTTACATTCCCTTGTAAGGGTAAAAGTTCCCAGAGTTACAGTGCGACTAGTGGCACCCTTATTAATAATTCTATCACTCTGGATATTAAGTTCTCACATTGGAATATGGAGCAACGCAAGTATGCAAACTATAGTTATAACTTTGGTAATTTTCTTTCACCTCCTTTGTATGCTTAGCCTCTTCTAGCCACTGCAGATGTGACCCTCTGATACAGGTATCCTTGGGGAGTGCTGTCCCTCACTATCTTTCAGATGAGTTAGAGTTCCTTGCCTTCAATCCACATCCTGTGTTGTAAGTTCACCCAGTGGCCAGCAGCTTTGCCATCCTGTCTCCAGAGACAAAGAACACAGCGTTTTGAGCCTTTCCACACCTCAATGGCTTTCACTTATAATTACTTCATAATTCTATTTTAGGCCTTGTTGACATGCTCCAGTAAAAGTGTTTGCTTCCTCCAAATAGAGCTGAGGGGTCTTAGAAGTTACAAGCTGCAACGCTTTGCAGTTGAGGAGGAGAAATTTACCTTCTGACTGTGGCAGAGAGGACAGGGCTGCAGAGTGAGTCGGCTCAGGGGTCTTTGCAGTTCTTTGTTCAGAGCCCACCAGGTTATGGACCACAGTGTGCACTCTGACTTAGCAAGTGGGTACTTTGAAAGACGTTGCCTTTAAAATTTGAAGACAAAAAAAGAACAGTTTTATGCATCTACTGATGAGTGACTAGCTTGTCCATTGGTTTGTAAAGTAAACTGCACATCAATGCTTACTTATTTTCATGTCCAACTTGTAGCTTTCTAGGACTAATCATGATGATAACTTCCTAAGGCTGTTGTGTCCCAAGGCAGCTGGGCTGGGGTGAACAAGGAAGCTTTGCAAAAAGAATTCAATTCCTACCACTGCCCAGTTCTGTGGTCTTAGATATATTGGCTCACCATGTTCAGCTTCCATAGGGCTATCTATGAAAACTGAGGCATGAAACCAGGTTCAAAGAGTTTTCTGACAGAACAGAGAACTTTGGGAGAGTGGGTAGTTTCTTCTAAATGGAAAGTTTAACTAATCCAGTGGAAGTTTCTGCTTGATGAATTACCCTGGAGTGGTCGCCAGACTGATGTCATAGCAGAATCTTTCTGATTGCTGGGAATGTTTTGGGCTTGTCTTTATGGTTTGATCAGTGCTATGCCAGTTACTGAATTAGCACTTTCCTAGGTGAGCTCAAAAGCGAATCATTTAACAACTCTTAACCTGCCGGGGGTCAATGTTTTGCAAGGCTATGTGTGATTGATTGTGGTGTTCCCAGTTTAAGAAGTTGAATGGATATGACTGATATATGCTGAGGATATGACTAGGAAGCCTCCAGGAGACTGTTTCTCAAAAGTTCTTATCATAAAGTTCTTTCCTTCCCCTGTTCACCTCTCAGAATTTCTAGATTGGTATGATACAGAATGTCCTCTGAGAAATGCAGGTTAGATTCCAGCATAACTGCTCTCAGATCTTGACAAACTAGCATTGATCCACACAGCTCACCTTCCGGTCACAAAGTTACTCCCATCAAGATAGAGGAACATAAATGTTCACAGTCCTTATATGTGGCCTCAGAGGAACTTGGAACTTCTCCATTCCTTGAAAGTCTCACTATAGCCAATACTATAAGCTATACCAATCACTTTTCCCAGATGGACTGAATGTGGAACTCTTTCCTAGGCCCGTTTGTCTAAGGTTGTCTCACTAGACCGTGACTCTGAACCCTTGTTAAGCTTGGGTTAATTGCTAATTTAGGCAGTGTTCTTGTTTAGAAAGTCCCTCCAGGGAGCATAGCATCAGAGCTGGGAGATGGTTTTCAGTTTGCTCTCACTCGCCCAGCTGCTGATGGGGTTACGAGGATGCCAACAACATATGCCACTCCAGATTCTTCTCATTTACAGAAGCTTAATGGTTTCCACACTTGTGATTTGGTCTGTGGCCATCTTTAGAAATCAGAAAGTCAAGCCAACCAGTATTATTGGGCACACATCAACTCTAACTACAGCATAGGCAGTGAAGTCATTCATGGCCTCTCTCGTTCCTGGTGTGCTCCTACTTGGAGAAGCGGCATGGCAAAGAGTGAGACAGGATTTGAGCTGTTGCTGTAAGGCGTATGCCACTGTTTGCATGCTACGGGCTAGCCATTTGTTTCCCCGGCTTCAGGTCCCAGCAGCAGTAACAGAGGAATAGAATATAGCTACTGTGTCTTTCTTGGCTGTGTTCTGAGAGTGGAGAGACCTCCCCAGGCAAAGGTTTTCCTGCATTCTAAATACACAGGGTGTTACCAGTTTGCACATGATGGAGCAAGGTTGCTGAGATCTTTCACCTACCATCTCATCTCAAAATGTCCAGAAAATGGAGCCCTTATTTTGCTTGTGTGAGTGAAATCAAACCAGAAATATAAGTTGGAATAAAGGCCACTGTGTAGACATTATCAGCATGAGAAACCAAGCCTGCAGGAAAACACTTTGTGAGGCTACTTGGTCTCCAGGGCTAGTTCCTGGACTTTTGTCTCTGGTGAGTTGCTGAGTCTTTGTCCCAGCCATAATATAGCCACAGAGTTCACCACCTGCCCAGTGATGACACCATCCACAGTGGATTGGGCCCTCCCACATCACCATTAATCATTCATCAAGAAAATATCCCATCCACATTTGCCCACAGATGAATCTGATGGAGTTTTTGTTTGTTTGCTCATTTTGGTGGTTTTGTTGTTGTTTCATTGAGGTTCCCTCTTTCCACAGGATTCCAGTTTGGAACCTGCCATTCTTGACAACAAAGGGATAAAACATAGTCTTGTCTATTTAAGAACAGCATCTAAGCTGGGCGTGGTGGCACATGCCTTTAATCCCAGCACTCGGGAGGCAGAGGCAAGTGGATTTCTGAGTTCGAGGCCAGCCTGTTCTACAGAGTGAGTTCCAGGACAGCCAGGGCTATACAGAGAAACCCTGTCACGAAAAAAAAAAAAAAAAAAAAAAAAAAAAGAACAGCATCTAAGATGAAACCAACCGCAGGAGAGTCTCACTGTCTTAACCCATGAATCTCACTAGTTAAAAAAATGTTGACCAAAATTCTTATTCTGCTTTTTGTTGCTATAACAGAATGCCTAAGATTGAGCAGGAAAGGATTTGAGGTCATCCCATTTCTGGAGGCTGAGAAGCCCAAAGCAGGTGACCATTTCAGCACCTGAGGGTAGACAAAACCAAAAAGTCCACTCACAAAGTAACGACCTATTCTCAAATTAACTAACCGATGACTAATGACCACTAACTAATCCAGGCCTTGGAGTGAGAACTTATGAGGAAAGAATTAACTCCTCAACAGCAGCTACTCCTCAAAGTTACCCTCACCAACTACCAAAGTCAATTCGATTTCAGCACATGCTGTAGAGGGGAATAACAGAATATGACACGTAACAATGGTCATGGATTGTGGCCTCTTTAAATTTATTTGAATGCAAAGCATATAAGCATATATTCACCCATTAAACCATTAAAGTTTTTTTTTAATGTGGAGCCAAAACATGTTTTGGGCTTCTTAATTATTGCTTATTAATACCATAACTCTGCTTAAAATACCATGTGTTGTTTCCACTTTCAGGGATTTTTCTTTCTTTTTGAAAATGGACTCAAGTCTTTAGACCATCCCCCAACACAATCTAGATATGGCATCTCTAATCTTCTGTGGTGGACCCACCAACCACAGGTTTGTTTTGCTTTATGAAGCCTGTTTCTTTCTTGCCTTTGAAAGCATGCAAGCTCATTCAAGTTAAGAGCTTTTCCTTCTCAGATTCATATGCCATCGTTGCCTATAACATGCAATCAAGTTACATAATTACAATAACAAGTGTAACTGTCAGAATGGCGTTTGAAAACAGAGACTTCATCCTGAAGCTTGACTGGTAGCTTGGAGTGTCAGCCAGGGCATCAGGCGACACAGTTTTACAGAACAAACTGAGCATGGTTCTTACTCAAGCAAGTCATCTAAATTAAGAGGTTTTTCTACATTCAAGAATGCAGTGATAAGCACGTGTTATTTGTGCCCCCGAAAAAAATGTATTTCCCAGAGTTCCTCAGAGAACAGCAGGTGAGAATCTTATCAGCTTCCTTCAACAGCAAGAATGCACTATAATCCGGCTGGACCTGTGTTTATCTTCTAAAAGGATATGGGAGGATGAATGTTTTAGACAGTGTGTGCATACTGTGACAGGACATCTTGGGCATTGAGCAGCCTGGCACAAACTGCTTTTGGTTGAGGACACCTGGTAGCAGCTTTAAATATTTCTCTAAAGACACGTAGTTTAAATTGTCTGCTTGGCACTTGGTTTCATTGCACTGTTTCTGGGTTGGCCCTGGGGTAGTTTTGTAAGACTGCTGTGACAGAGTACTGGAGGGAGGTGGCTTAAAATGTGTCATTTCACAGTCTGGAAGCCAAAACTCTAATGTCAAGGAGCCTTTCAAGGCCTTGGGCCTTTGAATCCTGCAAGGGAATCTTTCCTGGCCTCCTGGGTGTTTCTCATGATTTGTTAGCAGCCTTTGGCCATCCTGAAATGTGCTGGATCCAGGGATCAGAACCGCACCACCTCAAATGTGACTCTATTTGTTAAATAGTCAGAGGACCACATCTTAACCACTTATACCTACAGTGACTAGTACTGCTCCCTGGCCTTAAGACTTCAATGGAATGATGCTAAAGTTTGTAATGCCAGGGCCTAGGTACATTCCCTGAAGGATTTCAAAGCTTAGGTCAGGCAAAAAAGCCCAGATAAAGGAACTTCAATAAGTAAAATTAATCTCCTGTTGTTTGCTTCCTTCTCAGCCCTATGCTAAGTAAGCGCTGCCTGCAATTCATTGTTAATTTTTTCAATTGTCAATCATAAACATATGATTTTTTTCACTTGCCAAATCATAGCAGGTGTAATTGTCTTGTCATATGTTTTCATTTATAAGTAACAGAAAACACACATCTTTCACTAGAAACCTGCATTTTTGCTAAGTAAGCATAAGCTAAAAGTAGGATAGACTTCAGTGCTAATATAATCATGGGGTTGACTTCAGTACCAGCCTAACTGAGGGCCAGCAGCTAGCAGTATGCTTCCACATGCACAGCTTTATTTCCTAACTGTTAGTCAGCGATGGTAGTAGTATGGGACATTTGCATACCACCTAACCTCGTGGATTACAGAAGGAGCAAGAACTTTCACAGAACCACTCAGTTGACCCAACCCTCTTGTCTCCTTGGGACACTCATACATCAAACTCACATACCATCAAAGGAAAAGGACTCAGTAGACCACTTAGGTCTACACCTATGTGGCAAGTGGGGGTTAGGGGTTGGCATCAGTGTGGACCCAGAACTGCCTGGCAGAATAGAATAAAAATGTTCTCCAAGGAAGGAAGAGGACTGGTTACCACCAGCAGCAACCTTGCATAGACATGAAATCACTGAGGTTCAGTGAACCAGGCCTATCTTTGCAAAAGCACACAGCTCCTAAGTATTAGATCAACACTTCCAGACATGAGCTTTGATTCGTTTTCTTCTGTGTATCACTACTCCATCCTGTACTAGGTAGAATGGCCAATCACCTCCTGGGGAGGGGGGGGGGCGAGGGGAAGTAGTTTCAAAGTTGCAGCTTATTAGAAACCTGATCTTCAGAACCCTTGGTTGTGTATTTTCTAACAAGATCACAGTGTGAAATGCAGTGTCACTGAGGGGTGAGGAAGAATTATGGGGGTGCTCCTGGCTGGAGGATCTCTCACTGGAATAAACATGTCCCATAGAACCATGGCATCACTTGATCAGGGTAGCAGATGGAGGTCCAGGAAAGGTGGCATGGAGAAATATAGTCTCCTGACTTTGTGTTGGGCCATCTGTATCTGAGAGGAGACGGTGCTTCAAGGCTGGGTGTCAAGCACTCCCACACTCCCACCCAACATGGAGGCTTCTCCAGCTCACACTGAAAACACAGCTAGGCTTTGGCTCTGACCTGAGCTGAATTCCTTTCCGGTATTCAGTTAGAACTGCTCTGGCCCTTGGCTCTCTGAGGCTGTTCTAGACAAAGGATTAGACAAGGATTTCCTGTTATGGGTATTCTACTCTTTGTCAAGAAGGGAAAGGAAGAAGAGAGGAAGGGGAAGGAGTGAGGAGAAGGAAGGAAGGAAGGAAGGAAGGAAGGAAGGAAGGAAGGAAGGAAGGAAGGAAGGAAGGAAAAGAGAGGGAGGAAGGAAGGAAGGAAAGAAGGAAGAAGTATCTTACCTATTATTAGCATTCAAGCTAATTGGCTTCTTTTTTTTTCATTTTCTAATCATCAAATGTTCATATTTTCATTTCTATTTCAATCATTTCAGTTATTTGCACCCTAAACAGAAACAATCCCAATTTTACTACCTTTCCTACTGGCCAGAAGTAAACATCTCTGAGCCTCTCCTGACATGACTCAAAGGTCCCACTTGCCTGGGGCGGGGGGCAGCTATGATGCCCTATGAGAGCAGAAGAGTGAAGTCAAGGGTAGACAGTATCAACTCTAGCGTCCTTCCTGACTACCAGGCCTCTGAATCCAAGATGAAGTTTGTAATCTTCCCAAAGCCAGCCCTCAGCCACTCTCATTCCTGAGCCTTGTTAGAGTGTGCTCCCAACCTCACCCTGGCATGGCTACTTGGATCGCCTGGAAGGAAGCCTACCTTTTAGGACCGCCCCCCCCCCCTTCGACCTTGAACACTCTTGCACTCCTTGTCTTATTTGCTCAATTGCTTTGAAACCTTCCCATCCTGTCCTGGCCCACTGCAACACTCTGCAAAGCTTCAGGGATAACCTAACCGAGATAACGAGGGGACGAAGACAGGACACACATACAGAAAAGCTGGGTCCAGCGGCCCGCTCTTGCTCTTATTGAAGGCACGAACTGCAGCCACAAAGCAAAACCTCAGCACGTTTATTTAATATGTTTGAATTGAGGAGGTAGATTTATTATACATGCTGAACAAGGAAGCTGGTTTAGCTAGTGACTGTCAGAAGTCTCTGTAAGACTAGTCTCAGGCTGCAGTTACCATGGAGGAGGCTGGGGTTGACACACACTGTCAGCATTTGTACTCAGAACTCTCTTAAGCCTCACCAGGAGAAGGCTTGACCACTCTCATGGGTCTGGGGCCATTGGGGTGCTTGACATGGCTATGTTCATGTCAAACAACACACATTCACTCAGGATCTGCCTCATCTGCTCTGCATGGGCTAGCCTTAGACTTGTACTTAGCCTTAAACCTCTCATCTTCATCTCCCAAGGATTCTTCCCAGCGCCAACCCACCCAAAGCCACTACAATCCTACTAGTATATCCTTTATCCAATTCATTTCAAGCCTTTCCACTGCCAAACCCTATCTTTAAAGGAAATAGAGGGAACTCAGGAAGTAGTGTAGATCAAAGCTGAGCTGTTGTCATTCTGATGGAAGGAACAAAGAAGTCCTCTCCTTAGTTCTCTGAAGGAGTCCCAGTTCACATCACCCGCCTCTTTCTAATACTGTGAAAAGGCACAGACCTAAAATCCCACAGACACAACCAGTCAGGCTAGAACTCCTAGCTGTTCCTGTACTCTGTTCTCTGACTCCTGCTTGCTCTGCTGAAACGCCCAAGTCTCCAGGTTTTACTACATGTCCAGTAGGTTCTCACAGAGCCTTCTTCCCCTCTGCCAGAGACTGTTCTCTCTATCTTTTTTCCTCTGGTCCTAGATATCTCTCTCATTTGAGCACCCCAACCCAAAGGATTTTTCCACCCCACCTGTAAAGTATTTCCCATGTAATTGAGATTCTGTAGCTTATTCATTGTCTAGGAGACTTGGCTGGAGCCACCACACTAAAGTACTAAGAGGACAGAATAGACCAAGAGCCTTTGCAAAACTTTACCTAGAAAAAAGCATTGCCTTTCTAGGAGAAAGTGACCTGACATTCCTATCTGGGATACCCTTGGCCAAACATGCTTTATTGTCTGCAATGATTAATATTAGTGAGCAATTGGACATTACAAGTCACCCTGGAGACAAACCTTTAGATATGTGTATAAGGGAATTTCTAGACTGAGCTAACTAAGGCGGAAGATCTCTGCTTCCTGGCTGCGGCTATAATGTCATCATTTGCCTCAAGATCCCATGGTTTTTCTAAGGCCCACCTCTCCCCACAAACTGTGAGTCAAAAGTAACTTTTTTTTCCTTAGGTTGCTTTTGCCTGGTATTTTGTTACTTTGGAAAAGTAACTAACATTAATTGGTGGTGGTGGTGGTGGTGGTGGTGGTGGTGGTGGTGGTGGTGGTGGTGGGGTCTTTGTGAAGGACCTTGCCACACTGTAGAAAGTTGTGAAACTAAGGGTCCTGTTGCAAGCCTCCTCTACTGGGGAGGTAGAGGCAGGTGGGTCATCTTGTGATACATACTAAATCTGAAGTGATTAGCTACATAAAATCCTGACTCAAAAAACAAAAACCCCAAAAATACACATACACACACACAGAGAGAAGAGAAGAGAAGAGAAGAGAAGAGAAGAGAAGAGAAGAGAAGAGAAGAGAAGAGAAGAGAAGAGAAGAGAAGAGAAGAGAAGAACACAAAACTAAACAGGAATGGAGGAAAAGAATGTATGTAGAATAGTGAATTGTCAAATTTAAGTATTGAAGGTGGTTACTATACAGAGCAGTTGTTCGGGTTCTTTTGTTCATTTCTTTGTTGCAGACTGGGTTTCTCTGTGTAACCACCCTGGCTCTCCTAGAGCTTTCTTTGTAGATCAGGCTGGCCTAGAACTCATAGAGACCCACTTGCCCCTGCCTCCTGAGCGCTAGGATTAAAGCGTGCACCGCCACCACCCAGCCTTCCTTCAGGTGTGTAGCTTCTTGTTTAAAGCAGAAGAAGCAGAAACACAAAAGTATAGCAGCCAGAAGTTTGACTGGAGACCCTACAAGTCTGGGGTATACTGCCAGGTGAGGCAGCAGACAGCAGGAGTGGAAGGGCATTCAAAGGCCCCAGTTCTTGTTTGGGGGTGCCTTTTTCTGACACCCAACAGAAGAGGGAACTGGTGGCTCTCTGGCTGACAGGTTTCGGTTACATAACCTGTCTTCTACTGCAAATGACCTTCCTCAGGATGCAACTGATTTAATCATGTACAACCATTTATGCCCAGGCATAAGATTTTAATGAGATTCTGTCTAAAAACTCATTCAGGACATGTATGCTAAACCAGTCCTGACTTGATCAGCCCATCTCCCTTGGTGTCGGGATGTGTCCTAGAATATCTTTGAATAGAAACAGAGCTTTAACGAGGGGAAGTAACTTAATCTCGTTGTTTAAAGCTGATATATATGCAGGCTAATATGGATACAGGTCTCAGGTTGCCTAGAGGATGCTAAGTGTGTTGTTAGGAAAGTGGTGTGTTCACTGAAGTCTTGGGCTTGCTTTGCTCATAAGCAGGGTTGGCATACAGTCATTCCTAGCCTGAAGTCCTGTAGTCTCCTCAAGTAGGAATCAGTGAATAGCAGGTATATTCTATCTTCCCATGTTCTGGTGCTGCTTCAAGGCAGGGGTTAACTGAGGGAAAGGATAACTCGGCATCTTGATCACTTTAGTGCTGGGTTTCTGCTTAGAGCAGGGCAGAATTGATTCTTGTCCTTTTGGGGTGATTGAGCCCTGCCTGGGAAGACTTTTCTCTACTTAACATATCAGATGCAGAAATAGGCATTTCCCATTCACTCTTGCAGATGAGGAGAGCAAACATTTCCCATTTGTCTGATGCATCGACAGCCTTCTGTGAACACTTTCTGTGCTAGGGACTGAGCATGAGCTCTTGGTGTTGAATGGAAATACCACCAAGGGCGTTTCTAAGCTGACACCACAAGAGGCTGAAGACCTACAAGAGTCATCCCCTTAGAGCCATCCAAGATAACATGTAAAAACAGAGAAGGCACTGGCCAAGGCTTGGCCCTCAGTACCTCGTCTCACACATGTCTCTTCTTCACCTGCCCTCTCCAGCTAGCAGAAACAGCTTTAGTTTGAGGTGATGGCTCAGTCCCCATGCTCTGTACACATGAGTGCAGATCCTCAGGACCCGCATAGAAAGCTAGCCTTATCCATGTGTGCATTCAACTCCAAACAGAGCTGAGTAGGGGGAAGCAGGCCAGTCCCTGAGTCTTGCTGGCCAGCTATCCCAGCTGAATGAACTTGACTGTATCCATCAGCGAAGGTGACAAACAATCTAGGAAAAGCATCTTATGTTGACCTCTGGCCTCAAAACCTACATGGACACACATGTGCCTGCACTAGTAAGTACATGGAGTGCACGCAGCACATCCCACAAAGAAACAAAGCCATACTTTACCTGATGTTAACTTGTTAACCTGTCTACCACCACCTTTTTAAGAGGAAGCAGCAGTTAACCCTTTCTGGAAGGCTCTCAATTACTGGCTTTTGACTTCCTGATATTTGTGTATTTCACGAGTCCCAACTAAAGGCAAATGCATTTCCACCTTAACACAGCTTTGCACTCCATCATGAAATCGTAAGTGCCGGGAGGAATTTAGTCCGTGCTCCCTCTTGCCAGTTATCATCCAGTTCTGGGTTAAGTTTAACTTGTATCTTCCTTAAGAGGAGAACAGAACAGTGGTGGAAAGAATAGGAAGTAAGAAAAATGTCATACTAACTTCTGCATAGTCTAGGACTAAACTCTTCCCCCATCAAGCAGCTCAAGGGCAATGGGAAAGCTGGGTGCACTCACATCGATTCCTGCCACTTTCAGAAAGGAATGCAGACAGAATGAGCCCGGCCCAATGGGGCCCATGCGTTCACCCGCCGGACGATTCTCCACAGTCTGCTAATTCCCTACACGCTCTCATTACCAACAGTCTCTTATTTAACACAGGAAAACAGGCTCACAGGATCTGACTTGTTTGTTTGCTTGTTTGTTTGTTTGCTTGCTTGCTTGCTTGCATCACTGGAAAACCCGGAGATTGCAAATCTGACCTGGTTGGCTTGATAAACTTGCTCATTGAAGGGGAAGAATCCAGTCAAGTTTGTTTTTTAAAAATTGGTGAAGTGTTTCTAAAAACAGAGCACTAAAAATGATGCGACTCAGCATGCTCTGGGGAAGGGGGTGGCTCTCTCTGGGGCTTGTCAGTGGCGCCTTCTCTGTGGGCTCTGAGGAGGAATGCCCCTGGAGCACAGGTACTGTCTGCCAGACTTGGGAGACTTCCTGATAAATGCAGCTCAGGGAATCATAGGCGTAAGTGATTTTAATGACAGCCTAAGAGAAATAGACCTTCAGAGGTTGGGAAATTTCAGCTTTTACTTGGGGGAATTGCACCAATCCAGACTTTTATTCTTTTCATCTTAAAAAGACATCCCCCTAAATTATTATAATATATGCACATGGAATAAAATTCATCAGATGTGTAATGTGAAGCAAAATATAGCTTTTGCTATTCTAACATTGGTCTGTTATTGATTTTTTTTTATTAACATAAGTGCCCTGAGCCTGAAAGAACCACCTTAGATTTGTAGACACGTGGAGTGGGCATTGCTATTTCCCAATCAAGGGTAGCTGGCCCTGGGCTGGACAATCTCGAGCAGTAAGTTAGCTCAGTTGTACTATAAGGAGAGAGAGTTTGCGACTGCTCAGTGATGGCTTCTTCCCACATCTCTTTGCTGTGAGATGCTCAGATCTCCTCACAGCAGGGATACTACCTAATGAACAATATAATCTCTAACCATGACTCAGGCCCTTGTGGGAATACATTATTTCATTAGGCCACTTGTATCTCTTGGAGCAGCAAACTGTTCATTTTCTCAATTGCTCCCAAAGGACGCACAAGGCCGCTGAAACTCCTTACTTACACTTTGGGCACAACTCGATGACCAGAAAAGCTCTGGCCCAGATCCAGAGAACTAACTTAGGAGCTTAGTGCCTGTGAAAAACCACCATAATTGATCTGAGCATCATAGACTTTAATAGTTCATGCTTCTGTACAATGTGGCCAGCAATGTTTATATTGTTCTTGTAAAGCAACTCTTGAGACTTTAAAAAAAAATTACCTGTTACCTGAACAATCATTGTTAATTCATTCAACAAATATTTTTCTAGGAGATGAACATTCTGGAATGGCTCATGCTAAGCACGAAGCAAGAGAACAAATATGGTGCTTTGTGGATTGTTCCTTGTGATGCTGAGAGTACAGATGTATTGTCCATTAATAAGTAGCTGTAGCTATATATGATCACTGTAATTCCAACTTAGAGCTTTCCACTCAGTGTCTTGACATCTATCCACCTTCTCAGACCTAAAGAGGAAGAAGGAGTGTCTCCAGGAGTAGCTCCAAGTACCTAAGAGTTATGGCAACGCCAAAGCATCTCTTCCATCACGTAGGAAGGGGTACAAAGCTAAGCCCTGGAGGTAGGACCTAACCTACAGCCGCCATGTTTATGCTGTTCTCGGTCACCTCTACTCCATTTATCACAATTTTCGTCGTGAACATCCCTGTGTGTGCACAAGTATATACATGCTTTGGAGCATTTTTGAAAGTTCCTTTCTACAACTCATCTGGTAGAGAAAGGCTTTCCCTGTGGGACTGTCAGATTTCCAGGGGCCTCTCCAAGCAGACTCCAGAGGTGGGATGACTAACTGCATTTTAAGCAATAGTTAATATTTTCAGTCTGGACTGTGAAGGGGCTGGACAGAAGACTGCCTGGCAGGCTGCATGGTGCTTGATCATCCGGCAGCAGTAGATCAACAGGCATAGATGTCAACTCAGTGACAACCACCGCCTCACAACGACGGAGACCGAAAAGAACAGTCACGAAAGACCTGCCGACATTCTCCTCTACAGTATAACATGGTAAGAATAGTCTACACATCGAAAAGTCGATAGATCACGGTAGGAGTGCAACGGTTACGATGACATTAACGGAAGACGTGGATCACCACGGACAACTGAATTTTGGAATAACTATGGGTGGGGAAGGACAAACCTTGCTGTCAAAGCCCTGACACTGTGAAGGCAAGGAGCTGGGAGGAGATCCAGGGCTCCTGTTCTGGGAGATGCTGTTCTGGGGTAGCAGTGAAGATTTTTTTAGGCAGCCAGTTTCCAGTTTCTGGGATGGTGGGAATTTGAATTTATGAGTTCCAGAGTTAGCCCTGTTGCTTCATTTGACTCCAAGGCATTCATCATATTAATAAGTGCCCAAGCAATGAAATTTTGAGATGTTACGTTTCCTCGGTTACCTTCTGTGATCCACAGAGACTTGCTAACACCTAAGGTCAAGTTCGGGTTTTCTAAATAAGCAGATGTTAACTAGCCTGGGCTAAAAGTCAATTAAATGAAAGTCTAGCTTACTGGTACAGTGTAAGATGAGTCACCTATTATATGATACTAAATTCCAAAAATCTCTTCTGCCTGAGCCTACTTGTAGTTCTTAATGGTAGATCTTGGAAGTAATTAATTCCTTTTGGTATATAAATGGCACTTAAGCTCTGTCAGTCATCCATATGTTAGCAGGAAAAAACACCTTCAAGTCTGATCCCTAGAGCTCCTAGAGATCCCTAGAAATAGCACATATGTATATGTGTGTGTGTGTGTGTGTGTGTGTATATATGTATATATGTGTATATACATATGTATATATGTATGGATATGTATGTGTATATATGTATGTATATATGTATGTATATATATATATATATGTATATATATACACACACACAAACACATACGCGCACACACACGCGCACACACACGAGTAAGAAAAGGCAAAGAGTAAAATAGTTTGATACTATCTCCCCCAGCAGGACGACTTGGTGTGGTGAAAGCAGTAGAGAGTCCCCCATCCTGATCTACCTTATTTAATATAAGCCTGTCCATCTACTAGTCTAATTTCTCTCAAGAGAAGGTCACTATAGTTCACTCATTGACATCAGTACGAGGATTGACCTAAAAAGACTAGAAAATTTTTGCTAGCAGTAACATAAACAAAGGATCCTTACGCATTATATACCATGAAACATGGTCACGCTACTGTTTATAGGTATAACGTATCACAGTCTTCTGCGGCCCAGCATCTCTGACATATACATGTTAAGCCAGAATCCAGAACTTGGTAGTTTGTGAGTCTCCAGTATTCCTGGCATCGTCCCTTGCTCACTAAGCCTACTGGGCACCTTTTTGAGAGATGACTGCATCACGATTAAGGGGTTCCACTTCCTGCTCTCCCACTCACTTCCTGCTTTGCCCTCAGTCTCCCCTCATCTGTGCTGCAGGAGTAAGGACAGTACCTAAGTTTTGCATTAATTGAGTGAACTGAGCTTTCCAGAGTATGAGAAGCATTGCTACAGCACAGCAGTGGATGGGCTGCCAGTGGCAGAACCCTGCTTGCTTGTGATGTTTGAACCCTAAACTCTGTTTATCTTATTACATGATGCTAAGCATGTACCCACAGCTCCTATATGATCTACACTGATCATAGGTAAGTACTTATTCTTAAATTTAAAATAAGTTATGGGATTTTATTTTAACTTTAACATATATGGAATTAAGGCACAATTATTTGTAAAATTGGAAGCACACACTAAATTACAAGACTGTTGCATTGTGAATTAAAGCACGAATTTACATTATAGACACAAAAATATAAATTATAAAAGTCAAATAAGAAATTTAGCATTATACTTGAGAGCAATGAAGGGCAGCAAAAACTTGGCTTTTGGCAGTGCGTGGGTAGACTGGCAGCCCTGGTGTCAGGCATTGGAGACTGGCACTAGTATGTCCTGGAGTATCCAGAAAGCAGCATGTAGCTGCCATCCTAGTCTGTGGAGGAGAAGGGGAAAGAGTCAGCAATCCAAAAGCTACAATTCTGAGCAAGTTCTACATGTAAGAATGATAAAACCTAGGACTAGTCAACAGTGTGAGTGGGTCACCTTCCCTGTGGCTCTCAGCATCAATACAGAAGGCTAGTCAACCCTAGTGCTAACCCTGACTCTCATTACAAATACACAGCTGGGCTCTAAAGCAATGGGAGTCGAGTAAAGCCTGCTCCCTAGCCTTGTCTCCAGGTGTGACCTTGTATAAGTCAGACAGACTCGGTCCAGTTCTGCATTTCATTTGTCCTGACCACAGGGGCTTGTGTAGAAGTGGGAGCAGAGTCTGCATCTAGAATCTGGGCTTCTTCCCTCCTTTCACTTCTCTTCTTTGGGCAGCTGGGATCTCCCTTATGTAACATGCTCAGGAAAAGGAGGACAAGAAGGTAAAAATATTACCACAGAGCTGGGTTCTGGGGATGGAGGAATGAAGGTGGAGGACCCAAAGGGAAGTAGAGAGGAATGGGGCAAACATACGGAGAGATGGGTCACCCTGGCCCCTGGTATTCATCTATGCTTGATCTTCCTGCTCACTGATGGGACTGCCCTAAGACCAAGAAGCTTCATGGAGGGTCTGGCGTGGAGACACGTCCATCACTATTGCTCAGTGTTTAATTTTCCAGAAACTGTCATTAAAAACATTTCACAGACCATTGTTGGAAGGAAATTACCAGTGGGTGATTTGGCTGAGGTAATCACCAGGCTGGTTCCGGATGCTTAAGGTCTTTGTACCTTCTGCTTTAAAAAAAAAAAAAAAAATCCTTGTTAGAAAATTCATTTTCCAGACAATCTTAGTAATCACCTTTGCAAGGGTCAGAGGGAAAGAAAAGAGACAAAGACCAAGCATTGAGCTTTCAAACCCTATACTGGGGCACAGGAGGGTCGAAATGAGGTGGTGGTGGGGAACCTTGGGTCCAAACGGAAGGGCTGGAAAGATGAGCTTTCCAGTGAGTTTCTGCCATTTCATGCTGAGAAGAGCCTCCTTTCATAAATTAAGGCTTTATCTTTTGTGCAGCAGCTAGCCTCGAAGGCGGGGGACAGGCAGAGGGTGGTGGATCTGAGGCCGAGCTATGTATAGATTGCATGGCTTTGGTTTCTCAGACTCTGGAACCCTTCAAGCACTCCGAGAGTCACGAAGAAATGATCGCTCTGTTTGTTCCTTGAAGTATAAAAATGGTTTTATTTTTAGACATGACTGTGTGGTTTGGTTTTTTTTTTTTTTTTCTTTAATCTACTGACAGCTGTCTTCAGAAGCAGCCAGGGGAAGCAGAATACTGCGGCCAGGGGTGGGCACAGGCAGGAACTGCCTAAGATGTCAAGCTGCTTCACCCTCTGCACCCTTGACATTTGAGGTTCAATCCTCCTACATTGGGGAGGACAAGATGTCTTGCGCATCTTGTGATGTCGAACAGGATTTCTTACCTCTGCCCACTAGATTCTAGTAGCACCCCCGGCTCAAACTGGGAGGACCACATGGTGCTGAGTGTTCCCCGGGATAGAATTGGCCCTAGGTGACAGCATTGCTCTAACTTCAGTCATTCAGTCATTGACATCCTGTCTTCAGCACAGTGGGGAAGCATTCTCCTTTCCTTCCACCCCCATCCGTAGAACACACGTGGTTTGTGCCGAACTGTCAGGAAATGTTTGCATTGTATTTACCAAATGTATTCCCCGTTAAGTGAAACTTGGCTAAATATGTAAATTCAGCTGGAGAAACACATTTTATGTTGGCTTTGTTTATGTGTGTGTCCCAAGGCGGGGCCCGTAGGCCATGTTCATCCTGGAGACACTAGGGTTCTAGTTGGGGGATTTGTGGTTGTGGTTGTTGTTGTTGTTAATTTATTCCTTGATGATTTATCTGTGGATGTAATACTCATGGACACCCTCTCCCTCCACACAAACCCCTTCTCCTATCCTCCCTTCCACTCCCTTTTCAACAGGTCCTCAGTTTCATGTCTTTTTTATTCATTTTTTTTTCCATTTGTTTTGTTTTGCTTTCTTTGACTGTCTATGTTCTGTGACCTACTGAGTTTAACTAGGCCACTTAAGTGGGCATGGATGTTAAGACATCCATCCATATTATTTGGCTTCTGGCCTTCTGTTTTGGATACTCTCCTCCCTAATGTTTGGACTCCTAGAAGGAGAACAGAGAGACATGATCTGCTGGTGGGAGGACTTAGGTCAAAGCATGTCTATATTCCCTTGTAACTTAAGGGTGTGCTATCTAGTGTGGAGCCCCAAGTCTTCAGATATGCAAGCCCACTCCCCACTGCCCTTAAGCATATGCCGAAGAACAGTGACTATTTTCTTAGGAACGGCAAACTAAGCCATGAAATCAAGGCCAGGATTGAGATCTAAATTTAGATTTTTGGAAGTCTATCTGGCAGGAATCAGAAATATTTAGAAGAGCAATATTCCTTACACACAGCTCCTCACACACAGCTCCATGGATGACAGCATGACTCCATGTTTAGAGTATGCCTTCCTCCCTGGGATGCAAGGCCCCTCTGACCTGCTTCATATGCCCATCGTCCACTTTTCCTGAGCACCTGATTCCTCTCCTCATAGCTGGAGAGATACCGTGGGCCATCCCTTTTAGTTCCCAGACATTCCAAACTCTTTCTTTCCTTTATTTGGAGAATCCCACTCTTCTCTTAGGACTGAGAAATTCCTACTTATTCTTAGCCTGATTCATGCATCTTTTTGATGCTGCTTCTGGGTCTAGTGCTAATGCTATACTTCTATATCCAAGGAAATAATGGAATTGTTCTTTGCTGCTCTTCTATAAGTTTCGAGTCTAGGTGCAGATTCCTAGATATTCTCTGCATAGAGGACTGGAGTGGGGCATAATCCTAGTCTTACAGAAGTAACTTACATTTGTTATTCTAGAAAAGACTTTTGCTCATTTTCAGAGACCTCTGTCCAGGCCCAACCTGGTATTTGAGGCTCTCTGCTTCTGACACCAACCTGCAGGTTGTGTTTGTCATGATCCTTCATTGCCAGTTTCCCAGTGGCATCTTGGAACTTTTCCCCTAAGCTTTACCTGTGTTTCCTCCTATGCTTCCCTCTCCTCTATAAAGACATGGGTGGGCCCATTTTCAGAAAGAATTTCACTCATTGCTAAATTAGCAAACTCATTAGTTCTGTAAAGGCATCTTCTATCCTATAGATTTTAATCTCTTTGAATTAATTAATTAATTAATGCATCTTGTTACTCTTTAAATAATGAGCATCTCAGAGATGTAGAAAAATTACAATTTCATCACAAAGAGTTGCTTCATTTAACATTCCTTCTCCACAAACCATGTTCTAGGGAGTTCTATGCTGGGAACTGACCAAGCCATTGAGGGGGTGTAAGAAGAGAGACTGTACTGGACAGGACATAGGTAGATGACACCAAGCAACTTAAGGGAGGAAGGATTTATGTGGCCTCACAGTTCAAGGTTACAGCCCATCGTTGCAGAAACATCAAGGCACCAGGAGCTTAAGGCGGCTGGTCACATTGGGTTTACAGTCAAGAAGTAGAGATGAATGCTACTGTCCACTTTGCTTTCTCCTATTTATTCAGCCTGGGTCCTCCTCTTGTGGAATAGTATGACCTACATTTAGGATGTACCTTCCCACCTCAGTTGACCTAATCTAGACAATCCCTCATGAGCATGCCCAGAGGACTGTCTTCCAGGTAATTATAGGTCTTGTCAAACTGACAGTGTTAACCCTTATACCCTGGTGTATGCACCTTGAGTTCATGCTTGTCATTCATCCTATCTGACTGTGTTGATAATGGTCACTCCTTGTCATTATCATCTTTAAGAATGGCAAGAGGTACAATGAAGGGTGACACAAAGACTTTCCATAAGAAGTTTGTGTTTGGATTAAAGCTTTACAATAAAACCTGCAATTTGTTTAAAAGTAATGGTGGAAGGTGAATGAGAAGGTGGTTCTTAGACCTTAGATGGTACTGGAAGAAGCACTTATGCCTGCCTGGAACCCAGGCCATTTCCAGTGGAGCCACCCTTTCCCAACTACAGTGAATCTATGGTTAAGGTGAATTTACCTATAAAATGAAGACAATAATTCTTTTCTTTATAATATTTTCTTCCTTCTCTATCAACTCATTTTGAAGATGATTTCCTAATTGTCGGAGGCAAAAGAGCCTCCTGTCCAAGAATAAAACTAATTATAATGACAAATTGACCAAAATGAGAAAAATAATCTGTAGGCTGAAAATTTCCCCAAAGCAATGAAATAAATAAATGTCTTTTAAAATACCTGGTGGAGGAGGCTGATAAAAGAAATTTAATTGTCTGTTGTTGTTGTTGTTTTTAAATCAACAATATATGAATTTAAAATGAAAGAGATAAAAAGATATTTAAGGATATAATATAAAATAACAGAATTTCATGAGCTTTGTGAATTTGCAGGTTGATGGAAAATATATTCATAGTAAGATAACTAATGAATCTTTAGGTTTGCTTTGAAAAACAGCATCTCTCACAGATCCCCTTTCCCCTCTGTGTTAAATTGCTTCAGGTGGGATGGCTGGTCTCATTATTAGTCTTGCACTTTGATTTTCCTAAAATTTCCCTCATTCTCATAAGTGAATTAGCCAAAATAAGAAGATAACAAATATTTAGAATTTCTATTTTGGGGGAAAAGTTCACAAGAAAGAAAAAAGTTCTGGACCCTGATAATCAGGCAAGTTGAGAGAGGACTACTACTGTGAGTGTACTTCAACTGTCATTACAATCCAGTATGACAGACCCCAAAATGCCCTGGATACAGTCTATTCTAATGGGACCTTCTCTGACCCTATCCTTGACCACAGGCTACCATGCTTCTCAAGGAGCCAGCAAGTTCCAAGTCTTGTGACACTTTCTTCATAGGTCGCCTTCTTTCTGCACCTCCACATGGCAGAAGCAGTTGCAAGCTCCCTAGGGCCTCTTCTATAATAGCACTAACCCCATTCTAATTGCCTTCCAAAAACCTTACCTCTCCACATTATTGCATTGGGATTAGATTTCAACATATTATTTAGTAAAGATAGCAACATTCAGGCCATAGCAGATCTCAACACTGATGGGCTTAATATGCTCATAGAAGCCTGGGAGATTTATAAAACATAGAGACACTAAAAGAAAAGTCAAGCAAGAGGGCATTTTGTGAGACAAAAGGGGTCAGACAGCAGGAAATTAAGTGAACAATTGAGAAAAACATGGACAATTCCATTATTACCATTTTGAAAAATAATTTAGTATGAATGCTTTATGCCAAGATTTTAAATAGATAAAACTATAGTCATTTATTGAAATTCATTAAAATATATATATATATATATATGTATATATATGTATATGAATCTCATTATGTACATATATAAATTAATGTATTCAATGAGGGATGATATCTTATAACATAACTAAAAAACATGTTCTGGTTAAATTTTAAAGACCTTATTGTTTGGCACATTGTAGCAGTTCTTTTGAATTTTCAGAAATCATCAAAATGAGAAACATTAAACACTTTGGAACTCCCTGCATTCGATATGTCTCTTCATAGGTAGTACCAGGTGATGGCCTACACTGGCCAGTAATCCCATGTGCAATCAACCCAAATATGACTCAGAAATGAAAAGTAACACACTCATCTTCATTGAGTTCTTTATTTAACAACCACAAAAATAAACTCTGGTAGGTGCCAGTCCCAATAGGTTGACCTTTGAGTGACTTGGCCAAAGAACATAATAGCTAAGGCAGAAAAGGCAGGAGCTGGGTGTTACTGGCCAATCTAGAAGAATAAAATCTAGGTCTGGCCCTTGAAGTAGAAAGCTCTTGACAGCCCAAAATAGAACATTCAGAGGAAAAGCCAATGCATACATTTTAGGACTGTTGATGGCAATAGGATGGACTATTAACACCCCACCAGGAGTACCCAATAGTCAAGCATCAGCTATAACAATGCACAGAATTTAAGACATTTTGGACATCCACTGGTGATTTAGTGGCATGGGCTTAGATTTCATGGACAGAGGCTAGCTATGATCAGACAGGCTGTTTGGCAGTGGGTTTTAAGATGGGCTACAGCTCTGATGAGAGCTCTTGTTGCAGAAACATTCTTTCTGCCCACAGCATCCATCAGTGAGTACAGATGTGAACTGCAGCTCCATGAGCACTTAGAATCAGAGCTTCCCACGAAGCTCGGGCAGTGGCTTGGTAGCAACGCACTGTAAACTGCAGCAGTTTGGTGTCCAATTTCCCAGCCCTCTCTTTGCTTGGCATGCTTTGGACAGTGTATGGTTCTCAGAATCCAGAAAGATTGATGCCATCATCCCACCTAACAGAAGAAACTGAGCCATCAGGTGGCAGAGCCACCCTGCATGACCCCAGTATGTACATGTTCCCTCTACTGCTTCTGTTTGAGACAATCCAAGATTGAATTTCTGTTCAGGAGACACTGGCTGAGTAAGGTATCTCAGTTGTCTTTCAGTATGCAAGCACAATAGAGAACAAGACTGGTGTGTGCTGAATGCTATGGGGCCTGTAGTTGGAGGGGTATCACTAAGTGGCCGATGCCAAAGAGTACAGTGTGACATCCAACAGGACTCATTCCACACTCTGCTTTCTTCATTTTCCAACTGAAGATGCACATTTGCTTGTTGACATATTGAGATGTTAGAAGGAAAATTGCTAAGTTTGTGCAAGTTACCATTATTGTGAATGTAAGTCCAAACTCATTCATTCTCTGTTAGCCAGGTTGTTGGCTGACTGGAAGAATGGAGACATGTTTGCTCACTGCTGTAGATTAACTCTCTTAATAAAAGCAAACCAGAGGAGAAAAATAGTTCCCTTCATCCCTTAAAGTGTGTCTACTTTGTTTGGTGGGAGCTAGAAATTTTATAGACCTATCTACAACATTATATTCTATGATTCAAGTATTTTGGGAGAGCAGACTGTGAGCCCTGCTGTATACACTCATCATGTTCTTTGAAACACATTTCTCTTTGAGAAACTCAAATTTAGCAAAAGCTTGAAAGTTTTGAAAGCATCAATTGAGAGAGCACGAAGTGGCTGATATTCAAATGTAAAAACCCTCAGGCATAGCTATGGGTCTCATACTCATGTCGTCCCAAAGATAGAGTCTATTTTGCCCTGTGCTGGCACAGGTTGTAGAGGGACTGAGCCTAGCTATCTATATTCTTTGCTAAAGTCACTGAGCGCTGCTGATGTGCACCGAGGTCTAAAAGTACAGTCCTCTGTGCACACCTGAGTGTCCGCTAAGCACCTCATTTTCATGAACCCATATTTTCATCTATAAAACTTAGAAAATGAAACTCCATCCTTTTATTCCTAAGAGGTGTAGGGAAGCCAAGTTCAATAGGTCTGATATTGCCAGGAAATGACTTACAGAGTGTGTGTGGCATTTAATCTTCACAGGAAATCACAGTATTTAAAGAACAGACTGACTCTCAGGTAAAGAGTGAGCTATTGGTTCATCTTAGCTCAGAGCTTGTCACAAGTCCCTTCAGCCCCTCCTTTTACTTTGTATTGTTTCCCTTTCTAAATGATGGGGACTGATTCTTCTGTTTTGCCAATGGCTCTGTTGCTGGATAGACTTCCAGCACTGCTTCACAGTTTCATTGTCTGTAAACTGTAGTGAAAATTTTGGTCTCTTTAAAAAACACAGAAATCTTATAAGAATACGTTTTTGTTTTAATCCCAGGTGTGGGATATGAGGCTGCTTCAGATTGTCTTACAGAAGCTATGATTTGCCTCATGCTCTAGCAGGGGCATGATTTTGCCAGCTACAGATAGCTTGTGCAGGTGTAAGACATTTGGAATCTGGGAACTTTTGAGCATGTAGATAAATGCTGGGGCTCTGAGGGGATGTTGGTGGGTTGTTGGTTGATTGGTATTGGTTGAAGTTTGGTAAGTACTCATGTGCAAATAAGAAACAACAAGAAGAAATAAGATATCTTAACAGCAAAGATCAAACTTGCGCCAAGGACTTCAATGTCCCTAATCAGCAGGAAGTAGTAGTTTTTCAATATAGTAACCCCCTTTCCCCTCTATCCTTTTTTTTCCTCTCCTATCTGATGTTTGGGGGTTGAAAGAGTAGGAAAAATGGGTGGAGAAGGGTAAAAAGAACCCACAAAGTAGCAAAGGTCTGTCTACAGCATATATTTATTTTAGTTTATATTTGCTGTGATAGATAAACATTCATGCTCTACTTAGCTCACTTCTGCCACAAAGAATTCCACAACTGACATCCTCATTTGTGACCTTTGAAGATCTATGTGGAATTACTTCTTAGATTTGCCCAGGAGTTAGATCCTTGGATCATGTGATATATGCATATTTCATTTCAGGTTAGCTTTCCTTCTGGAAGCCATAATTGAGAGGTCCCATATCCTTACCTTTCCACCATTAAATGAAATACATCTTGGTCATTCTGATATCTGAAAGTGATACTTAATTATTTTAGTTTCCATTCTTTTGATGGCTAGTTGGGACTGCATCTTTTACCTTTTTTTTTAAATCTAATGTTACTTTCTGAAAATGAGTGTTTTGTGTCCTTTATCTACTTTACATTCTTAATAGCCTTAGTGTAAGTCCCTTGTTAGCTTCAAATGATACAATAATTAACTCTCAATTTGTAATTTAATAACTTATCAATTATATCTTTTTTTGCCAAATATACTTGCTATGTCAAGCAGGCAAGTCTGGCATTCTTATATTTAGTGGTTAGTTACTCTGGAATTATATTTTAGAAATAATTTCTACTCCAAATAAGGACTTTGGATCTTTATTGTAAATGAGGAAATTATTATTTCATGCTACTCAATCAGAAACATGACGTGAAACTCAGCAACCAACTGTTCACAACTTAGATCATAATATTGAGAACATTTTTAAAAACAATCAGGTGTTGGGGGAGGATTTAGGGGACTTTCAGAGAGGAAACTAGGAAAGGGGATAGCATTTGAAATGTAAATGAAGAAAATAGCTAATAAAAAGTTTTAAAATAATAATAAAATAAAATACTTTCTGAGTCTTATTCAAATTTCTCTCAAAAAATTTCCCATAGTCTCTCATTCAATTCCACTAAACTTTCCTTTCTGCCCCTAAATTCTCACACAGTGTCTTAAATTGCACTGCAACCAAGCCAGTTGAAATTATAGCTTTGGCTTTCATTAAGCTAATTACTATTTGTACCCAAACGGAGCCATTTTGCTCAAGTAGCATGAATATCCATTCTCTAGAGTGTTTCTGCTTTGTCCAGGAAAGGCCAGGAAAGTACAAAGATAGTGTATGTGTGCCATGTCTCCTTAGGTAGAGGGCATAGGGCAGTGTTTCTGTAAGCTCTCAGTGCTCTTCAAAGCTATAAGAGGAATCAGGAGGTTGGGGGACCAGACAGGAGGCTCATATAAGCCCCTCCCCAAAATTTGTCCACACAAATGCTACCTTTATTGGCTGTGTGTATTGGCAGGTACTATGCACAATCTAGATGTCCTACTGTCCCTCGGGAGGATGGGGAGGTGGGGTAGGGTTGAGAAGTACTGCATCAGAGAACTAATCTACTTAATAGAAAACACACACACACACACACACACACACACACACACCTCTGTATAGTGCTTTACTATAGAACAACAGAACACTTCAATTTATAAAAATCTCACAAGACAGGTTTATTTTAACAGTTGTGACCAACTCGGCTTATTATTAAAACTATATAGTTCAGACTCCATTCCAGCAGAATGCTGAAGGCTAGCCATCAGGACCATGGTGGAAGACGACCCTCTAATTCCTCTGCTTGTGTGAAGACACTATGCCTAGAAGTGACTGCAAAGGAAACTATGAAAAAAACTTGAGTAACATGGGTCTAATGAGAGAAAGAACTCCACCCGTTTATCGACCCAGCCGTTCAGGTGCAGCCCCCATACCAGGTGCCTCATTTCATCCTTAGAGCTTCCCAGAGAGGGCTTGTCAAAATGAGGGAGTGGAGCCTCATCAGATGAAGGGGAGAAATTTCACCGAGCCCCACCTCCAGTACCTCCAGCTTCAACACCATTGCTATTTCAACTGCTGGATCATGATTCTGCATAAGCCTCATATAAACTAGTCTCCTGAGAACTTTACTGAAGTGCTTGCAGTTTAGGAAGGAACCCCTTTGTAAGCACTTTAGGCCCTCACTGGGCATCTATCTGCTTAATGCCTTCATCCCTTCCAGCCATGCAGTCCTCACCTCCTGCCTCATCACCTGTCACCCACAGCTACATCCATCCTCCTTATCTCCCAGGTCACTTGCCATGACTCAGCTAGCAGCATCCTTTCGGCTTTGATTTCTTGAGTTGACAACACAGGCCAGTGCTATTTTTAACTTGTCTCAGACAGGAAGATTGGGAAACGGCCCTGCAGCCTTCTGCTTTGCTTTGCTGTTGCTGCTTGGCCTCCTCTCTCCATTCATGAATTCTTTTTGTCCTTCTAGTTGGCGTTGTCTTTGTTTTAACTCTTCAGCTAGAATCCAGCAAGGTCTGAAGTCATTCTTGGCTCTTCCTGTCTTAAATGAGTAAGCATATTACAATGCAGGGCTGAGAAGGTTTCTTTCACCTATGCAGAGATGATGGTCAGCATCCTGAGCCAAACATAGCAGCCACCTAAACGGGAACTGTATTAGGGCTGGTGGTAAGAAACTGCTCTATTAAATAAAAGCTGACTCCTTTTACACTGCTTGAACTGAAAGGGTCTTGTATTTTATGCCAGGAGGCAGTTTACTCAAATGTTTCTGATCATTCTAAAACAATGCAATAAAAATGTGCATTCCTTTAGCACCTCTGAGTGTCTGCAGCTCTTGAAATGCATTGTCTATTTCACCTTACAACTCTAGGGTAGATTTTTTTATCATTTGTATTCCACAAAAACAGATTCAGATGCAAAAAGTAAAAAATTTTAAAAAAGCACCAAATTTATAATCTAGTACTGGTTTTGAAAACCAGTGTGTTTGGGAGATGGGACAGATTCACACAGAACGTACAAGTAATCTGTTTTGCGGGTGTGAGTGGGGCTGGATTCCTGAAATGAATGAGGAAGGGCTTTGCACCCTCCTCTGTGTGAACCGGTTTCCCTAAGATCCTTTCCTTCAGAAGAACCTCTGGTTCCCAGCTTCCACTAACCTGCTTCCCTTTGACCCCGGAAGCTCCTGATGGAGGAAGAACATGTCCGTGCCTATTGGGAGAGCATTGCACATTTTCAGGTTGTTTGTAAAACTCATCATTATTAATCTTGCCTAATGGTGTTTTCAAGCTCTGACCAGACTTTTGAGCTGCCAAGTCTACGATTAAAGGCTGTGAAGGGTCCTCCTCAGCTGCTTCTATTAGAGAGGTATCTTGCTACAGTCCCATGATTCATTGCCATCACAAGCAAGCCAATGAGCAGATGACTGCACTTCTCATACGCTGTAGCATACAGGCTCATTGTCGGCTTATCTGTGCATTACTCAAAGTTGTTTCATGTTGCACTCTTTGCCTAATGCACAAAGTGCTCCAAAACTTTCCTCCCGGGTAGGGAGGGTAGAACACATGTTTGGGCTCTTTTTTTTGGTTTTGGTTTTGCTGTGTGTGTGTGTGTGTGTGTGTGTGTGTGTGTGTGTGTGTGTTTGGTAGTTTGTAGGTACTCTGCTTTTGTTCTAGCTCATTTGACAAGACAATCCTTCTTGTCATGAAGGTAACAATGACATCCATGCACTTTGTCTCCCACTGTCTCCTCTGCTCACAAATTGGGCAAACTGTCAAAATTAAATGTGGTCTTGATGTTCCAACAATACAAACATTCTGCAATTTTCACGTGTAAGTTTTGACTCCTTTTCCACAAGCCCTGTTTAAGGTTTCCCAAAATAAAGTACACCTTTTACTCTCCTGAGCACATATCTTATTGGCCTTCCTCTCCTCTCATGCAGCAGCCACCTTTGAATTAAAGGTCTTCCAGTGCATACATAGTGTGTTATTCTGTCCTATAATGTTGACTGAGTGTTTGTGTATCCTAGGTGTCCCTTAGTGGTTCCAGGCTGATGAAGGAGATAATTGATTTAATAGCAGAGAATCAAACCTTGAGTTCCATGATGTATTTCCTATTCTGTCCCTTATTCAAACACTTTAGTCTTCTTCTAGAGCTATATCTCTTCTTTGTAGTGTGATAAGTGTTTCAGAGACAAACTTTGAATTTGAGATACTTCCCCAGCTTAATTAAATATATATAAGATGAACTCTATGAAATGGTAGATGTTATAGGTCATAAATAGAAGAACAAAGGCAAAAATATTCCCTAATAATTACCAAGCACATACTGTATACAGGAAATAATTTTGTGCTCTCCCTCTTGTCATCTAATTTAATTCTTCACTAGTCTTTGATGTAGATCCCACCTCAGTTTTTTTTTNAGTACTCCATTGTATAAATATACCAAATTTTTTGTATCCATTCCTCTGTTGAGGGACATCTGGGTTCTTTCCAGTTTCTGGCTATTATGAATAAGGCTGCTATGAACATAGTGGAGCATGTGTCCTTGTTACCAGATGGAATATCTTCTGGATATATGCCAAGTAGAGGTATTGCAGGATCTTCTGGTAATACTATCCCACCTCAGTTTTTATGAAGGTTCAGAAGTTTGAAGTTGCTCAAGACCTTGTCGTAGTTAGGGTTACATTGCTGTGAAAAGACACCATGACCAAGACAACTCATATAAAGATAAACATTTAATTGGGGATAGCTAACAGTTTCAGAAGTTCAATCCATTATCATCATAATGAAAGCATGGCAGCAGACAGGTAGACATGATACTGGGGGAGCTGTGAGTTCTGTCTACATCTTGATCCGAAGCCAGCCAGGAGAAGACTGTCTTCCACAGGCAGCTAGGAGGAGGCTCACTTCTACACTTGGTGGAGCTTGAGCCTAGGAGCCCTCAAAGCCTGCCTACACAGTGATACATGTCCTTCAACAAGGCCACACCTTTTTCAACAAGACCACAACTCCTAATAGTGTCACTTCCCATGGGCCGGGCATATTCAAACCACCATAGACTCTGTTTTTAAAAAGCATGCTGTTTCTACTGCATATCACTAACAAAGCCTCAGGAGAGAGATAAGAAATAAAGCAGGAACAAGTGTGACCATTTAGTTACTGTCAGCATCTCACTCTCCTCCTCTCATATCCTCTTTCTTCCTGCCCATCATACATTAGCATCATGTACAACACACATTGTACTTATCCCTGAACAGCTCTGACTATAAGGGATGTTCTAGGAATTTCTAATTAAATCTATTTGGATGTGGTTCTATGACCATCTCTGCCCAACTCCTGGTGGCTTTCTAAGCATGAGCATTTCCATTCTTCAGAGGAACATAGAGAGGAGAGAGCTCTCCTGTTACAATTCAGGACCTCTCATCCTTTTTACCAAGCTAGTAACAAACTCTTTGGTGGTTCTGCTCCTTGAAGATGATTATTATAGCTCCAATACATCTATTCTGTATCACAAAAGTTCACGGTTATACTCACTGAATGACCCACATTTCATCAGTCTCACAATTTAACACTCTAACTAAAGCCAGCAAGCTTCAGCACATTGGAAAATGACTATGTCTAAAACAGCTTGGATATCAATATTTGTCATACATTCTTCCTTGGTGTAACATCTAACGCAATACTCATTTAGCTGACTCGCATTCTCTGGAAGGTGTTTACCCAACAGTCATCATTCATGTTTGTTCATGAGGTGTTGGGGTGATGAGCCAAGCAGCTTGTATTCTCAGCTGGGCCTGGAGCCTGCTAAGTTTGGCATTGATTAATGATGTGCGAGGAGCAAGCAGTATGCAGAGCCACCTTAGAAACCCACTTAACCAAAGACAAATAGCTGAAAGTTGGCTGAGAAGTAAGGGGGAGTGGCTTTCACAACAGAATGGTCATTCAGAGACATCAGCATGACTTCTGGTTATCTAACTAGAGAAGGGCCTAGCCCACAATTGACCATGTTCGGGGGTCTAGATGTATGGTAGATACTCAAGATAGTTCTCAGGCATGCTATTGATGTACGGGTGCTCACTGACTAATGACAAGTCTATCTTCTAAAATACCCATGGTAAGTTTAATATATCACAAGTCAAAAGTAAATTTAGTTGAGCATAGTGGTATATACCTGTAATCCTAGCTATTCAGGAGAAGGTGTTACTTAAGCCTAGAATTTGAGGTTATCCAGGGCAATGTAGTGAAGTCCCATTTTAAAAAATACATTAAATGTACTTCATTTATACATATACATACATATATGTTATACAAATAACATATGTTGCTGGCATAATACCCTGTTTAGTATCTCACAGACCCACAATTGTGTGGCAGTGTTGGCAGACTTCACACTATCCAGTATCAGGACAGGGTGCTATGCCACACATCATGAGCCTAGGAAAAGATCAAAATTAAAGGGCAGCTTCTACTTAAGTTACTTGCAAAGATCTTATGCTACAATGGGAAGACTGTTTTGATGTGGTCTGGTTGTGCTGACAGTGCCACCTGCATTTCTTTCTCATTTCATTTTCCCATGTGGTAGGTTGCTTGGACATCCATTTCTTTACTATTCTCTCTTTGGTCTCTTTCTATCATTTAAGTAGAGCATGAGGAAGGGATATGATGGTTTTTAAATTGTAGAGAAATTCCATTGTTGTTTTAATAATGAGCTCAAATTAAACACAAAACTTCCTAAAAGTTATTTTAGTTTTTAGGATAAATATATTTTCTCTTTACCATCATGTGGATGTTTGTCCCTGGCAGAAATACCTCCCTCTGTTTTATTGTTACATTCCAGTGATAATGCCAGACCAAAGGCTTTCAGAATATTTCCTGAAGATAAAATAGTCTTATTGTATGGAGATAGAGTTCTCATAAACCTAGTAACAATACTCAGATGAAAAGTCATGGAAATCCAAGCTCACTTGGAGAAAATACAGAAATATGTAAAGATGCACCTTGTGAGCAGAAATTCCTGATACCACGGGCCTCAGTCCTAGGCTTCGCTGTTAGTCTTTGGCTTTTATCATCCATCCTTACATGTCACGCACTTCCACCATCATTTGCAAGATGGAGTTCAGACTGCATTATTCCATGTAGCTGCACCAAGTGTCCATACTTCGATCTCAACCTGTCTTCAAACTCCTAGTTCTTCCTAAATGAAAAATAAACACGAGCCATTTGTTTCCAACACCCTCAGAGCATCTTGACAAGATTCTCTTTTTTATAATCTTGGGGGAGGGATTGTACTGCAGTGTCCAGTTTATTGTGAATCTGAGACTTAGAGCAAGTCAGATATTTGACCAGGGATGCGCAGATGGTGAGTGAGTGAGCCAGGAGTCAAATCCAGTTCCTCTGACTCCGTTACAATACTTCCCTTGGACTTTTCTCTGAAATGATCAGAGCAGTGGCCTTTCCATCAGCTTAGAAGCCCTACCCACTCCTCTTCTTTTTAGAAGAAAGTCTTACCCTCTTTCATGAATCTGCTCAGCTCACAGAGGTCTTCTGGACATCCCACCTGGATGGGGCTCTTCCTTTCTCCCACAGAGCACTTGGGGTGATCACTGTGCATCCTTGCCTGCACAGCAAACGGTAAGAAGCCTGGGAGTTGTAAACTTTCAGGTCCATATCATTGCTTTTCTACTTTTTAGAATATGATTTTGAGTAACTCACTGAATTCTGTCTCTCAGTTGCTTCAGCCTGTCTCTCAATGTTAACATCAGCCCCAAATTCCAGGATTCCCAACTCATTAGAGCTACACATACATAGATACATATGATGCAGTTATCTGTGACCTGTGCCAAGCTCACCTCTTTTTCCTCAATGTCTAGTAGAATACTTGTTCAGACGGGCAATTAAATAGGTTGAGAGTCACATTTACTCTTTAGTTTTAAATCCCACACCCCTATTGGGTGACATTTAGAATTCTGGAGACGTTTTAGAGGATATATAAATAATAGGGTCCTGAGAGGTGTCAGGGAATAGGGGAAATGTTGGTTGTTGTTTGTCGTGGGTTTTTAGGTAGTCATGCACAAAGAAGAAATTAGATATCCTAATGGTACA
This sequence comes from Mus minutoides, assembly GCA_902729485.2. Classification (NCBI taxonomy): domain Eukaryota; kingdom Metazoa; phylum Chordata; class Mammalia; order Rodentia; family Muridae; genus Mus; species Mus minutoides. The sequence continues at coordinate 266,858 of LR749819.1, read as the reverse complement.
GATCAAACTTGCCCCAAGGAACTTCATGCCCCTAATCATTAGGAAGTAGTTTAATGATAATACCCCCCCCCATTCTGACCCTGGACTTTATTCAAGGATCTCTTTCCTTTCTTTTCTATCCTTTTTTTCTTTTTTATCTAGCGTTAGCTGGTTGAAAGAGTGGGAAAAAGGGGGGTAGAGAAAGAAAGAAGAACCCAAAAGTAACAAAGACAAGCTACTAGGTATTAACATTTGTTTTCAGTTTTAAAGTATATTTTTAACTTAAGAATTAAATACGTAACAAAATCCAACAAAAGGTATATACTTTTCTTGATGCTGTGTGGAGGAGTGAGAGGAAAGAGTTGCCATAGTTTGTGATCAAGATGCATTATAGCATATATAAAATTACCAAAGAAAAAATGCAAGGAGTAAAAAAGAACTTTAGAGTTACCATGATGTTGTTGGACATTTATTTATTTCTGAAGCTTGCTCTAGTTGGCACTTTACATGATAGATACCTTTTAAGAAAAACATTCTCCTTTGATACTATCCTTCCTTCTTTAAAACATACCATGTTTAACATGACATGGATTCTCGGGTGATGTGTTAATTAGCAGTAAGGGCAACTTTGGGCAAAGCAGTTAGGTGATCATCATTTTTTTTTCAATTTTTTTATTAGATATTTTCTTAATTTACATTTCAAATGCTATCCCAAAAGTTCCCTCCCCCTTCCCCCCACCCTGCTCCCCTGCCCACCCACTCCCACTTCTTGGCCCTGGCGTTCCCCTGTATTGAGGCATATAAAGATTGTGGTACCAAGGGGCCTCTCCTCCCAATGATGGCTGACTAGGCCATCTTCTGCTACATATGGAGCTAGAGACACGAGTTCTGGGGGTTCTGGTTAGTTCATATTGTTGATCCTCTTCTAGGGTTGCAGACCCCTTCAGCTCCTAGGGTTCTATCTCTAGCTTCTCCATTGTGGGCCCAGTGTTCCCTCTTATAGATGACTGTGAGCATCCACTTCTGTACGAGACAGCTATATCAGGGTCCCTTCAGTAAACACTTGCAGTCCTATACAATAGTGTCTGAGTTTAGTGACTGATTATAGGATGGATCCCCCAGTGGGTGAACATCATCGAATGTACTTACAGTAGGTGGCTACAGTGCCATTAGGAGACTCAAGTTTCCAGGACACTGTCATGTGCATCGTCCTTCTCAAGAAGTACATGTATATCTGAGCTCTCTGTGCATTATGTTCCTTTGGACACCATCATTTCATGTTTATGTTTTATATTCATTTGTTAATTTTGCCTTCATAGCATTGTTAGATTTTTTTCCTGGTTTCCTTTCTTTGCCCTGCTCCCTCCCTCCTTCTTTCTCTCTCTCTTTCTTCCTCCTTTTCTTCCTCCCTTTCTCCCTCCCTCCCTCCCTTTCTTTCTTTCTTTCTTTCTTTCTTTCCTTCCTTCCTTCCTTCTTTCTTTTCTTTTCTTTTCTTTTCTTTTCTTTTCTTTTCTTTTCTTTTCTTTTTTCTGTCTAAGACCTCGAATCCCAGCTGTTCCAGCTATCTTTTAATGAAGAGGGCACAAGAGCATCTTTGTTATATGAATAGATATATGTTTAAAAACTTAACTTCATTCTTATTATAATTCTAAAATATTTCCTAGGACTTAAATATACTCCACTTTCCCTAGCAGTATAAAATATTGATTTTTAATATAAAGAGAGTCATTGTAGGTATCAGAAGATCTATCACTGGACCTAATGTCTCCTTATGGTTTCATTCATTCAGTGGTATTCCTCAGCCCCTCCTGAGTGCTTGATATGGCCCATGGGTGGGTTCTTACCCCAAATAGTATGCCATTTCCAGAGATATGGATATGGGCTTCAATGATCAAGATGGCGATGATATAGAAATACCATTTAGTTATTGGACTGAACAACCAAAATCCATGAGCACATAAAAACACATTCAAGTTCAAGTTATAATATGTTTTTGACTAGTCTGTAAGGAATTGTAGTTGGTAGACATTGGAACTTTTAAGAATATTTGATCCAAAGGTATTGCACCCACATATTTGATGCAAAGGTAATCCTGTGCATTAAAATGAACTAGTGTTTTGCCTCTGTGCATCAAGTTCAATTGATGAGTAGCAATATCTTGCTTGCAGCATCCTGGCTCAGAAGGAGGAAGTGTTGTAATCAATTACTGATGCGGACCACTAGCAGGGTAAACGAGAATGCTGGTGTGCATGTCACACCATTGCCATCCAGGCTGCTCCTTGCTTTGGATGCAAAGAGAGTAGCGGCATCTGGGGAGAACATCGCAGACCCAGTGAATTTTTGGAAGCCACGGGACAGTTTGCTTCAGAGCTGTGAGTGGTCTGGACAAAGAACAGAAAGAGACACTGAGTGGTGGGGGGATGGGAGAGGGGGGCGCAGAGCCATTTCAGTTCTGCAATGTGACTTCAGGCAGCAAGTGGCAGCAAGTTTTGCATAGTCACTTCCACCACTTTAATTGTCTGAGCATGGTGGCTGTAATGGATGGCAGGCTCTCCTTTAAACATAATAAATGGCTCACAATTACTTTACTTTGGAGAGTGCTCTTCTGCCCTGGGACACTATAATAACCTGCGAAGGGAAGAGAAGGCCTAGGGATTTATGAGATGTCTCCATTTCAACCATCTGGGAGAAATACAGCACAGTGCCGGTGTGGCCGTGTGCTTACCAGAGTTCATCTATCATTGCCTCTGCTATGAGCCCTTTTCTCCCTCTGCTTAAGACTGTCACAGGGATTTGTCCCTGGCCTTCACAAAGACTGGCCAGAAATCATATTTTTCATGTACCTCTAGAAATATGGTCCAGTTGACCTTCAATTTACTGGGCCGATGGGGAGTTTTTCTAGTTAGAAGGAATTTTAGAATCCAGTGGGGATATTTTTTTTAAAAAGACTAATGAGATGAAGTCTCTTCCTGTAGAGCTTTCAAGGTCTTACTTGAGAGACAAGTAGTGAATAAATATTCTCTGTGTGCTCTGAGAAATGCGGTTGGTGAAACCTGGAGTAAGAATGGAGCTCTGACTGATGAGGAAGCCAGGGGTCTGCTTAATTCACTTTGAATACCCTTCCGTGAATTATATGAAGAGCCTGTATCCACACAGCACTTTTTGAAGTCACTGGAACCTGTTTGTGTACTATCTTCCCTGCTGTTTCTCTGGGTGATCACTAGGTCTAGTTCTTGGCCCTGCCAACATCTTACCCAGTGAAGAGCGTGTATACAGTGCATATGAAGTATGAGCTGAGCAGATGTAAGATTGATCATAGTTCTAAATTTTCTTTTTAAGTTTTTTGAGAACTTCCTACATGAGTATCATACATGAGTATTGCATCTACATTACTCCTACATGAGTATCATACATGAGTGTTGCATCTACATTACTCCCCTCCAGCGTCTCCTGTTTGCTGCTGTAAATGTGTGGCCCAGTCTAGCCTTAAACTTGTGATCTCTTGCCCTACCTCTTCAGCATTTCCTACTAGTATGCACCGCCACAACCAGCCAGATCATCTAATACCAATGCCAGGAAGCAACACTTATTACATAAACTTAAACCCAGATGTATTTATTTATCCTTAGGATGAATCGGCTGGACTCGGTAGTCTCAATGTTCCAACAGAGAACAGGGCTTTTACTATGTCACAGTCAGCCCTGTGTTTTGTGTATGGGAAGAGGTAGTTAGAGATGGATGGCAAAGACAGCCAGCCCTCTATATCCACAGACATGACATCCAGATTAGGAATCAAAAATCTTTGGCCGTGGAGGGTTGTCTCTATGCTGAGTACATGCAGCTTCCTCCTGGTCTTTATTCTATAAACAGTATGTTAGGAAAGCTACTGAACAGCACTGATGCTGTGCTAGGTACAGTACCTCATTTGCAAGTGATTTGCAGTCGAGGGGAGGATATAGGTAGGCGTTTGCAAACACTATGCCATTTTATGTAAGAGATTCGGATCTTCAAATTTGCGAATCCACAAGTATCCTCAAACCAATCCCTCACAAATACTGAAGGGTGGCTTTATGTATAGCTGAGTATTGACCAGTGAGCCCCTGTACCCAGCACCCATCTGTCTGCAGAAGGCATCTCCAGTGTTGGATGCCAGCTCTTTATGGAGGGCGTGCTGAGTCAGCTATGCAATGTCCTCAGATCTGCAGCCTTGCCTGACACCAGGGCGTCTTTATGGAACCAGACTATTCTTTCCCATTCCATTTCCTCTGAGTCTGAGCCTAAGCCGACTGCTTTTAAAGTTTATTAAATCTCCTTCCCAGTGGGGCAGGTTCTCCACTTTCATTTGTCACGATGTAATAGTGAATTCAAAACAGGCTGAAAGATTTAAACTGGCATAGCTTAGGTTTTACCTTCAAAATGAGACCAGAGACACTTCATTTACTCCTTCCTGGTGTCTGATCTCCATGTCACAGGAGGTTGTTTTATGTGTGCCTGCTATGTTCCTCTTCTCTTTCATTCACTCCACAAATGAATTGACAACAAGAAATGTACAGATGAACCCCAACGTTCAGCTGTTGAGACACACCAAGCCACTGGCACCCGCTTACAGGCCTTGGCCATGGAGGGTAAAGGAGGCAGCGACAGACCTCTCATGGTCTGCAAGCAGCTGTCATGCCTGCCGGCAGGGAACTGTACAAACCATGTGAGGAGGAGCTGAAGTGGGGGTGGCTCCACAGGGTAATGGTGCACTCTAAGCAAGCATGAGATCCGGAACCCCTGACACCCATATAGAAGGTGGGTGTGGCAGCTCATGTTAGTAACTCCAAGACTGGGAGCAGGGTGGAGCCCCAGAAATCACTGGCCAGCCCACCTAGCCAAGTCTTGCACTCTGGCTTCTGTGAGAAACCGTGTTCCAGTAAATAATGTGCAGAGTGGCTGAGGGCAATACCTAACAGTGACCTCTGGTCTCCACATGCATACCCACGTACACACACAAAGACACACACACACACACACACACACACACACACACACACACACACACACACACACCAAGAAGAAAAGGCTGGCTAACTTCTGTTAATTTCCCGTCCTAACTAAAGATCTCAGCACAGTCTGATCATTCTTCCTCCTCCCCCATTACCGGGCAGCCATAGTTTAATGATAGCAGACCCTCCAACTCACAGTAGCTCTCCTTCAATAGACTTTCCAGCTGGGAGTGTTCTGTGTAAATTCAAAAGGCCTTGCAGAGACTGTGCTTCGGCGGTGCAGGCAGCATGCCTGTGAGATTCGTGAGCATGGAATTAGAGGACCAAAACGTAATGCGCTTGCTAAAAATATGCTACCTTTTTACCCCAACTGCAATAAGGAAAAAAATACAAGCCCCCTCCCCTGCCCTCCCTACACACACTTCGTAGTGGCTTGCCTGACCTGTCAGTTTATTTAAAGCTGTGGATTAAATGTCATTCTCTAATGTGATTGGCACGATTCCTCTTTGCCTCGGGCTGATTCTATCAGATGCTGGTGAAAATAGTTTTCTCTTGCTCCCTGGGGCCTTCAGTTTAGCTAACCAGCAAATTTAGCCTGATTGCCCGTGTTAATTTGGCTCCCTGTTTCAGTGGGGCAAAGTGGTTTGTCACAGCGCTACATGCCTCCTGATCATACGAGTGCAAGGGTGAGCAGGGTGCGGACCTCTGCTCTCCAGCGTCCTCCATGAATGAGCTTCCAGCAGAGACGGCAGAGATGGTAGGGAGGAGTTTCTACTTTCCTGGTTGTTGTTTTCTGTGAACCCAGCGCTGATTGGTTTTTACAGGACTCACCGGTTGAAAGGTTTACTATTTTTACCACCTATAAAAGTGCCTTCAACCTTTCATTAAAAGGACTTCCCAGGAAGGGCAGAACAGCTGTTCACATTACCCACCCTAGTCTTCAGAACTGGGCATCTCTGTATTATCATCTGCATGGAACACATTGAGTCAGCCATTGTATAGTGAATTATCTTCGTTATAACGCCCAAGGTTCCTCAGAGATCTCTGTTTGAATGATGACAGGATGCTTGAAGCTGCCCTGCTTTCTCTGAAGCAAAAGCCAGTTAGTGGAGGAGGAAAACAGCAGCCCCCTTCTGTTTTGGTCTCAGGTACACTTGAAACCTCACCTTTGATGCTCTCACAGCTGTCCTCCCTCAGCCCTGCCTGGACTCTGCCAGTCACAAGCTTGCCCGCTCAGGATAAATATACAGTGGATGGCTGCTCTGCTCTAATCACGTATTTGGGGATGCTAATCCTGACTGCTGCCCAAGGAATTGTGGGCTCCTTGGGAAAGTGTTGGCCACCCTTGTAAAAGCATTCCTGATTGAAGTCGCCAGATGTCTTCAACATGGGCTCTGTGGCTACGTTAGAGAGAGACAGCCCAGGAAACAGGGTATGACCCTTGTAAAGGTGACATCTGAGGAACCTGTCCAAACAGCCTGGGAGCAGCCACTTCCCTGGCTATAGCTGCTTGCACTAGGCACCTGACTGTTCTTGGCAAGAGTGCTGATGTCCTCTGTATTTTAGTGGACTAGCAGGTGGTAGCAGCTAATGACTCACGTCCTCAGCTGGCATCTGTATGTCACACTAGGCAGGCATGCTGAGGGCAGGGGCAGTCCCCACTAGCTTTCCCTGGCTTGGTGGTCCTCTTACCTGTCTCATCTGACCTCTTTGCTCAAGCCCAGATTCTTCAACCCCAAGTGTAAATTAGCGTCCTGGAAGGAGCCCATTTCTGGAAACCCTTTCTAGAATCAAAGTCTTGAGGGTTGAACCAGACAAAACTCATCCTAACTCTGTTTTTCTCTGATGGTTGGAAACCACTGACTTTGGGGGCTTTCTTCTAGATTCTTTCTTTCGATAGTTTGACGAACCTTCAAAACATAAAGAAAACAGATGTTTTCCCCAATAACTACTCCATGACTGGATTGCACAGGTTCTGGAGACAGAGTAATAAGTGAATGAGACAAGGAAGGGCTCTGTATGTGATGCAGGCAGTACTCTGATGGGGGATGTAGGATCGAATCCTAGCTTTGCAGCAGGGGGAAGGCATATCAGCAGTGTTTTCTCAAGAAAAACTAAAAAGAGAACAGATATTAAAAGGAAGATGTCAACAGCGGAAGGAAAGAGAGCAGGAGGGAGGGTAAAAGAGAGAAAGCTAAGATACCGACTAGCCCTTGTGTGGGGAGGTTGTAGAGTTCACGTGTGGGGCCCAGCAAAGAGGAGAAGGTGAAAGATGCCTTAGTTTCTTCCTTTCTGTTGCTATGATAAAATTCTGTAACAAAAGCAATTTAAGGCAAAAGGGCTTCTTTAGTTCACAGTTCTAGGCTGCAATCTATCATATCCAGAAAGTCACTGGCACTTGCGGGAACTGGTCACATCACATCCCTAATCAGAAAGAGAGAGCAACCATCTCTGCACACCAGTGCTCTGTTCATGTTCTCCATCTGTGTATTCTACTTAGGCATTTTCTGTCACTCATTCTAGATGGGTCACACTACCTTAATTAATATAATAAAGATAATTCCCCAAGGACGGGCCCAGAGGCTCATCTCCTCAGTGATTTTAGCCTTCCATTTGATTGACAACACTATCACAGCCAGTGACATGTTGACTGTCCGGTCTGCACACCAAAGGTAGTACTCAGTCACTGTAGTTTTTAACAAGTGATTGACTTGGCTTTATAATTTGAAAGGAGGTAGAAATCGGAAGGAGAGGCTGGAAAGGACAGACTTAAGTTCAAAGTCTACTGGTTAAACCAGGTCAGAAACGGGAGCAACAGTTCTAGGAAAGGTCAGCACATACACTATGAAATGAACAGAAGGAATGGGCAGGAGGTAGAGTCAGCATCTCACTAGATTTCACTTGGCAGCCATGACCCTAGAGCAATATTTCCAGTTTTTTTGTGAGCAAGTGGCCACCTAATCTCTTAACAGTTCCATGTTTTCTGATCATTGGTTCAGAATTCACCAGTAGGTTTGCATGACAGTCATATGAGTACAGGTGTCTGGTCCCTATAGAACAGGCTTTGGCATATGGATGAATGAGACCTCAGAACTCTAGCTGGAAATATACTAATACCATAGGGAAGATTCAGTCTCCAGAAAACTATTCATTTTCCCAGCTCATGGTCCTTAGCTTTTTAACAGAATGTGCCAAGTAATTGTTATACTATGAAGTGGTGCTATACAGAGAAAGAAATGCACAAGTCTCTCTGTCCTCATTCAACACAGGCTGGTTTTTGTCTACAAATTAGGCCTTGTTGCTTCTTCAGATAGACACAGTAAAGACAGGGTTCCCAGAGCACCATGAGTAGGACCACACTGAAGAAATGGAGACGAAGTATGGTTAACGATACCAAAGGAAATCATATCATTTGTGAGATGGAGAAGAGCTCTCTGGAGGTTGGAGAGGGGCAGTGTAGGTTGAGAGCTCATTTAGAACAAGGCACCTTTACCTTAGTTGGAGTTTACTAACATTTGATGGGTAGGAGAATGGCTGATGCTCTGGAAGGTTGTAGGCATAAAGCCAAGGCCTCAGCCGACAAGAATAGGAAAGGAACACAGAGAAGCTCTGTGGGTCTTGGAGTCGAACCCGGGAACAGTTTAAATGAATAGGAGTTAGACTGACTTACCCAAGGCCTGTCTAGTTCAGCTTTTAAAACAGTCTTCCAAGGAGCCAAGCTTTTCTCTGTGAGGTACAAATGTCCTATGGGAATCCCACACTGTTTTATTTGATAAGACCTTACTGAGAACAAACTGGGGGGGGGGGGACTACCAAGATGCTGCAGACATCACTTGAGCAATGGACCAATGCCAACACAACAAGGAATGCACCTCCTATGAGCTTGATTCCTTTGGTGTCTGTGGTAGTGGGAGCACCCTGGGTAAAATGTTTCATTAGCCATTTACTGATGCCCCTGCCATATCATCTGCAGATTTTTTTTTTTCAAATCAATGAGCAATGGTTCCATGTCTTTCAAAAAACGGTGTTGAAAATGTCTTGTTCTGTTCTATACATGACGAGAATTCACACCATTAATTACAAAGCTATAGGAGCTAGAAGCTACTTTGCAAAGAGCTAGAGAGATGTTTAGCTTACTACTTTATTCATCTTAAAAAACCAACCAAACAAAAAACAACCTATCGACTCTTCCTTATATTGCTTGGCATTGAGATTAACATTGGAACTTCTTAGGGCCAGCACCAAAGAAAGTGAGCCCGGGATGGGAAAGGTAGTGTTGGGCCCCACCAGCTGCTCTTCATGCTTCATACGCTCCATTCTTATTCCTCCTCCTGGCTACAGATGCCAGTCAACCCGTATACTTTTGGGGAAAGTTTTATTATTTTTTTCCAAATTGAAAAGATTTAAAGGCCTTTCTACAAGGTATTCTTCCCAGTGGGGATAGTAGTCTTGTATTGGCAGTTAATGAGGCTCATGCATCAGGTTTGACTAGAAATATGCCCATGCATTTGGTAAGGGATTCATTGTTTGCAAGCAAACATTCAACTGCGGTATAACTACTTTCCATTTAAATTTTCACTAAAAGGAAAAATTTAAAGTTAAAATAAAAATACACGTGTCCATAAAAAAAGGACGTACATACCCACACATGGTGAACATACCCACTACGGGTGTCTCAGGTCTCTCGTGACCCAAGGGATCTTGACTCCAATGTATACCAACACCCTGTCGTACACCCAAGACCCTTTATTTGGAAAGTCCTTTGGAAGAGCAGCCATTTCTCTTAATCACCGAGCCAATTCTCCAGTCTATCTTCTTATTAAAATAGCACCATCAACTCTATTCATCTTCCCCCTTGGCTCCTTCTGTCCGTCTTCTTCAGACCCACAGGATGCTTTTCCTCTTAGAGTTCTCCAGGTATTTGTTGGGAGTCTGATTGAAAATAGCAAGAGTCCCACTTATATCAACTTAAGAAAATAGAATGTATATCCACTCCAGAAGAAGAAAATTTTAAGAAAAGAAAACTGATTCGGGTACGAAAAATACCAAAGTGTAAAGTTAGAGGAATTTCAAGTTGCACAAAGTATAGCATCTGCCAGTACTCTGCAATTAGTGCCCGACCTTTTGCCTGATTCTGTTACACTGTCTCCATGTCCCATCATCCTCTGTATCAAGGGGTATGTTTTTAGGCCTAACCTGAGAAAGAGCAGGCGTTGGCTATATCACAAGTTAAATTGGCACAGCCTGGACAAGGATGCGGATGGAACAGTTAGGATCACATGATTACCCACGAGCCCTAGCATAAATCTCAGCAGCTATGATGTGAAAACTGCCATCTCTTGGGACAATTCCTTAAATACATGCAGTGGGAAAATCACCCAGCTCTCTAAACTTCCAGTTTTTCGTTTGTAAAACAAGGGGCCCGGAGCAAGCTCTACACTGTCTCGGTTTTGTCCTGATACTATTTTAAATGTCACTTCTTTATTTTAATTATTGCACCATTCTCTTGCATGTTCCACCATCCTACCTGAAGAACATATAACACTGGGAAACCATTACCTCACTGGCTTCACTCCAGGGATCCCTAAATGGGCAGCGGGTAACCCCCAATGGCAACTCATCATAATTCAGTCTTGAGCAAATTTAGCCGTTGATTATGCTTCGCGGCATGAAATATTTAGAATTTCAAAATTTGTCAAGCATCCCAAATTGACAATTATGCCTGGGTAGAAAAGCAGACACAGTTGGAGGTCAGCTGGAAAGTGTCCTGTCTTGTTACACTGGGAGCATGGAATGAAGCTTAGGGAGTCGGTTCTGATTTAGCTGTAGCCCCGGTTCAGAGCTGCTAATGCGTGAGGGTGTTGTGGGCTATTTGTCTGAGTATACACCAATGGACTAATCACTGTTCCTCTAAAGATCTTGAATCAAGTGGATCTTGAATACAATGTCTCCCACCTGGCAGTAGGGCGTCACCATTGGCTCTCTCCACACTTCTGTTGTGATCTTGGGCCTTGTTTCCATCTCTCATTAGACCGTTAGCTCACAGGAGACAGAGTCCGTATCTGATTCATATCTCTTCAACATAAAGTCAATACTATAGCCATCATACTTGGTCCCTGAAGATGCTCCCAGATGTATGTTAGGCAAGTTATCAATCTTCCCTTGATTCCTCTATGTGTACAATACTTATATCCTGTTCTTCTCGAGCAGAGAGAGGATTAAATGAAATGATGCCTAATAGAGGGCACAAAGCAGATGCACATACATAGTTTCGTTTTATTTTTAAATGTCTAAACAGCACTAAGGAAGGGTGGGATAAGAGGTGGTAGAGTGTTTACAAACTTGAAATTAAATCTCAACGTATCCACATACCAACTGACTGTGATTCTAAGCTGACTTATTAATGTTTTGAAGCTTCAGTTCTTCATAGAATAGAAACACTGGTCATGTGTGCTTGCTGATTTAAGTGGGTAAAGAGAAGAGATAGCACACACACACACACACACACACACACACACACACACACAGTACCTACTAGTGCAAGAGTAACAAACCCAATCAAGGTAACATTTGTAATAAAAGTTCTCATTTGTAATGGAGAATGAAGAATAGCTACAAGATTGCAAGCCCTTTGGATAGCCCTGTGGGTCCTTTTTTTTTTCTTTATGTATTTCGATGAAGATGGATCTGCATTAATAGAGGCAATGGTTAATGGCCCCGTGTGGACCTGTCTAGGGGCATCAATTACCATGTCCTCATTTTCTTGAAGTTTCCAGTGCAATATGTCTGTTGTAATATAATGATTCCTTCTGCCTAGTGGCCAACTCAGAGAGAAAGAACATGTACCCATTTCCAAATGCACAATATGTATGAAAACTTTGGCCCTAATGACAGGAGGAAGAGGTCTCGGAGCTGTAGGTATCTCTGTATCCATTTGAGTTGGTGCCAGCCAAACCACACAGTTAATTTTATCACAGCAATTTTCTCCTGGAAGAAATAATTAATAT
>LR749819.1:166914-225586 GCA_902729485.2 Mus minutoides | reverse complement strand
TCTGCCTAGTGGCCAACTCAGAGAGAAAGAACATGTACCCATTTCCAAATGCACAATATGTATGAAAACTTTGGCCCTAATGACAGGAGGAAGAGGTCTCGGAGCTGTAGGTATCTCTGTATCCATTTGAGTTGGTGCCAGCCAAACCACACAGTTAATTTTATCACAGCAATTTTCTCCTGGAAGAAATAATTAATATGCAGGCTTTTAGCTGTGGTTTGGCCTCTGTTGCTTTCTGACTTTTGAATTTGTACTGTTTATACTGCTATATCAGTAGCCGTCACATAATACATAGAGCAAATAGGCACTCTCCCCTGCCCTTCACGTCAGCTTAGTCTATTTTCTTCTTTGTGGTTCCCACAGTGTAAGAAAAAAATAGAAGTATACATAATGAAAGTTTATCTTTTTGGAAAGCACACTCAAGGTTGAAGCCCAGAGGTCACACTGTGTACCAGAGAGCAAGGAGCTTTTTAACATGGGAGTCGTTTCTGAACAGGAAAGGTTGGCCTCAGGAATGTAACGATCTTGTTTTCCCTTGACAGGTAATGCAGGTGGTGAAGGAGCAGGTAATGAGAGCGCTTACAACCAAGCCTAGTTCCCTGGACCAGTTTAAGAGCAAGCTGCAAAACCTGAGCTACACCGAGATACTGAAAATCCGCCAGTCTGAGAGGATGAACCAGGAAGATTTCCAGTCTCGCCCTATTTTGTAAGTAATCCACATCTGCTCTCGGTCTCTGCTACTGCCCCCTAGTGACCCGGTGATGTAACAGCAGGACTAGGTGTCTTGTTTTCTCATGTGAAGCTGTATTTCACACAGGTACCTCTTAAGTGGCAAAATGCCATGCTATTCAGAGAGAGAGGCACACCAATTATTAAAGCATTGAGAATTGAGGTAGCCTAAGTCCGAGTGGGAGCTGTGAAGGGAAAAGGGAAACAACCCTCTGCTTTCCCCACAGGTAGGCCAGTGGTTAGCACCAGAGCATCTCCTGTCGCCTTTATAGCTGTAAATCTACAGGCTCCCAGAGGGGAGACAGCAGGGCCTTCCTTTATTTATAGGGCTTTGCATTAAATGTCACTTGCAACCTTTCCAAAACGTCATGTATCTCCATCTCTAAAGTGTTCTGAATCTGGAAAATCAGAGCTCTTTTGTTCACCTCATCTCTTCTGAGACCTGGCCTGTTTTTCTTTGCTAAGAATCAGATTAGATTCATCACCTTTGTATTTTATAGAAAAGGACAGAAGAGTAAAGGTGGGAAGCAGGGAAGGGATTTGACAGTTATTTCTATTCTGTAACAAGAAGATTAGAAGTGACTTCTCTGGACTTTTGTATGTATTACTTACTATTCTCTTTCTCTCTTAGTGGCATGTGCACGCATGTGCGTGCGTGTGTGTGTGTGTGTGTGTGTGTGTGTGTGTTCTTTGCTTGCATACACTGATATTTTTAATGGCTAACAATTTACCAAACCCCCTTTACTCTAGTTCATTCCCTCACTTCCCTTGAGGTAGGTACAAGTTATTTCCAAAGAAGGAGAAGCAGCCTAGGAAAAAGGCTGGCCTTGAACCTGTTGGGCTCTCAGCTCCTCCTTCATCTACACCATCAGACTGGTTCTGCATGTACAAGATTGAGAGTAAATTAAGGAAGTATACAGGTTAGAGAGGACAGTACCCAAGTTGTGACATATTTGATGTGCTTTCAGGCCTTAAGTATCTCCAGAAACTGTACATTAGAACTATAGAGTTCAGTGGGCATGAACTTCATCAGCAGGGGCTAGAAAATGCTTCTAAGGGACTTGGCTCATGTCATTATAAACCCTAAGACATATCATGCATATAATACTGGTCCTTTCAAGAGACACAACTGAGTTGGTTGGTTGGTTGGTTGGTTGGTTGGTTGGTTGGCTGGCTGGTTGGGTTGTCGTGTTTTTGTTTTGTTTGGGGTTTATTTATTGTTTGTTTTGTTTTGTTCCTCAGCCACAAGATAGTCACAGTCAGAAATACCAAGCACAGGGTCATTGGACTCACTAGCTAGATCTTGAGAAATGCAGTTGCTCGTTCACAAGGAGGACAGATGGTGCCACACTCTTTCAGGACCCACCCTCACAGAATGCTAGATTTTCAGTCATCCATCCATCCCCAGCCAGTGTGCAAACACAAGGACACTTTATTATGCTCTGACAATTCTTAAAACCTAAATGGAGAACTGAAGAGTTGATTAAGTGAAGGCCAAGTGGCTCTAAATTACTACCACTTCAGCGAAGCCACTGAGTGCTTGACCATGACTGTTGGAGAGGAGGATGTCGGCTCTGCCCAGAGTGAGCACTGCCCTGCTCTGCCTTTCTTTACTTGCAAAGCTCTGCCTCCATGTGCTGGAATTGTCTCCCCTTTACTAAAAGCTCTTACCTTGATGTTTCTTGAGTGAGGAGACACAGTGCCAATGGAAAGATTATCTCCTTCACAGATGTGACTTTGATACCACTCTTGTCTAGGAGACTGGAAAGCACCTGGTCTCCCTGGAATTGTTGGTAAACACAACTGCAGCACAGTGAAAACAAGCTGCTAGGAAACCTTAGCGTTGCAACAAGAAGCTGAGGGGCCAGCCTGTAGCTACAGCCTCTGCTAGCAGCAGGAGGGAATCAGGGTACAGTTTGTCTGTGAGGGGGATCTGTTTGGTTTATTGCTATGATCTGCTAGATGGGGAACTTATCGTGGGATTGGATGAAATGTAAGTCAACATGGAATGAGTCAACATGACTCAAGACATACAAAGTCACCCAAGGGAACGAGGAGGCTCACTGCGCATCTTTATTTTCTTTCTTTATTTCATCATTTTAACAAATACATATTGGGCAATCCCTCCCTGGTAAGCTCAGTCCAAGGTGATGAGAAGCACTAAGGTGCCTCAGTATCCAGACTTCACAAGTTGAGGGAATGGAGGGGCTAATCCTAGACTGCTCGATGTTATAGGAAACACATCTAAATTTCCACAAATATCACAGGAACTGCGTCCATGTAAGCTCAGTGCTTAGGGTACCAAAGCTGTTAAGCCTGTCTAGTTCAAGCCCTAGGTTTGCAAACAGGGTCAGCAGCCTGGCTAGGACCTGAGCACCAGGCCTCTGCTCTTCACTGGCTCTCTAGCATCTCCCCCATAGCCTTCTGTCCTGCCCTCAGCTGCCTGAGCATCACACACTAGCAAACCCCAGCTCCATGAAAACCCCATCAACCTTGCCTTGATAAAAATGGCCATGTATCCCAAGAAGTAAAAAGGAAACTCTACACAAACAAATGTTTGGTGAAGAGCTAAGGTCAAAGAAGCAACCTGGATTATTTCCTGGTTCCTGATGAATGATTTCAAAGAGTAGCTATGTTTTTGTTTGCCATTTAACTGAGAAGATAAATCTACCCTCATTATTGGTACAGGCTAATAAATATAAAGAGCTTAAACATTCCAGAAATAGGTCATTTAGTACTGAGTTGGAAGAAGAAAGGAGACAAAGACAGAGCAGTAAAGCAGGCAAGTAAAATGTGCTGAAACCTGGAGCTAAGATGCCAGCTCAGTTCTCAGTGAAGCCGTTGGCAGCTGTGCCACGTTGGGAAGTTGCACAGTCCATTCTAAACCTGCCTTTTCCCTCTCCAAGGAAAACCATCCTGTTGTTAGGCTGCTGCAAAGATTCACATGACTAGGTGACTTTCAAGTGTACACGAAAAGGATTTCATATGTATATAAAAACTGACCAGCACATGCTCAGTTTATGCTGTATACTGAGTGAATGATCACTGGTATAACAAAACACAGAACTTAGCAAATTGTGATGTTAGTAGTGTACATAAATAGAAAACCTAAACCCTGAGTGCATTTGTATATTTCTGACATTGGCTAAAAATATACAAGAAAAATGAATCAGAAAAAAAGACATAGAAATAAGGCTGATACATACTTACACACACACACACACACACACACACACACTGCAGCTTTCCTAAAGACCAGCTAGCCAGCCTACTGTTTCACTCAAAGCCTTTTCTAGTAGGTCATTTTATATAGGTATACCATGTTCAGTGTTCAAACATCTGACAAATATTTATCAAGTCCTGATACATGCTGGACATTGTTGTTTGTTTGTTTGTTTATGATTCAACAATGAATAGAACATATACAACATATATATACCTTGTGGTGGTAAATTTTAGAGGGAGTAATAGATAATACACATGTATAATATATGTAAGAGAACAGCAAGTTACATGGTGATAGAATGGCTATATAGATAGAAAGTCTACATAGGGCAAGATAAGAGGAATAAGATATAATTATAAAGGTGGTAAAATGTCTCTTTAATTGTAATGATGACATTTGAATGAAGATATCTATTAGGGATTTAAGGAGCATACCAATTTGTATTGGGGTAAAGGATACCCCAAGCAGAAAGTATTACTTGTGCATGCATCCTGAGGTCAGAGCATACCTGGGTTTTCAGTGAACCATGAGATAATGTGGCAGGATCTGAAGGAATGAGTACAATGGCAATAGGAGGTGATTCTAGGGAGGCTTCTAGAACCATAGCGGTTAGGGCTTTGCTGGAACCATTTGGGGTCTTTAGTGGACAACAAACATGGGGTTCTGCATTGGAAACACTATGAGGAGGCCCATTTAAAGGCAAGGAGGTCAGGGAGAGAGCTGTAATAATAATTTAAGCAAGAGATCATAAGATTAGGTATTACTCTGCACTAGTTATATTTTGAAGAAAAGGGAAATGATATTTCCTGGTAGATTAAATGTAGTTGTAGAAAGAGAAGAATCAAAGATGGGCTCTAGGTCTAGGCCTAAACCACCAAAGGTCAGCACTCTGGGATAGATAACGTGAGCAAGGCACCAGGAGTTCATCTCTGAACATGCCAGGCAATGGAACATCCGAGACAGTGGTCAGGCAGATGAGTTTGGAGGTCAGCAGAAGGGTCTAGGTTAGAAATACAAATTTGAGGGCTGTCATAATAAAATTGGTACTTAAACCCATGGGTCTGTTTAGTTAAGGAACAGACTGGGACTGGAACTGGGACTGGACCCTGAAGCTCTCTACAACTGAGACAGAAAAAGAACAATTTCTAGGAATCTGCCATTCTCACTCAGCCCAATGCTTCTGACATGCCCATCTTCATCAGGGGTCCTCGAGCCAAGTCTACACACTGCCACTTTCTGTACATGAGTTTGATTAAAATTTAGCCATACTCTCTCATTTTTTTTTATTAACCTAAAAACCAACAAAGCCTAAAACATTTACTATCTGATGCTCTTTAGAAAATATTTACCAAACCGTGTTCTAGATGACCAGCAGTATCTCAGCTTTGTAAACAGAAAACTAAGAGTTAACCTCAGTCTAGAGGTGTTGTCTGTCTTCCAAGTACTTCACTGGCCTTGCTGAGCTTAGATTAGAATTGTATTCTAGAGAAGGTTCTAGACTGAATTGCTGTCTAATCTACATGATTTAATCTCTCTCTCTTTTCACTTATAAGTCAACCTAGAACCCATCACCCCAGACTCAATGACAACAAGCTAAACATTTCAGAAGGGAGTACATCCCAAGGGTTTTCTTATGTGGCATGCCTAAGAGGTCATATCTCAGTCACAGAAATACATTGTTAAGAGTCGTCTGGCCTTTGGGTGAATATATGGCTACTGAGTCTATTTGCAAGAAAATCAAAGAAGTTAAAAAATGTTTTTAAGGTTTTCTTATTTCCCTTTGCTCAATCATTTTAGAGATTCATGAGAGAGAGAGAGAGAGAGAGAGAGAGAAAGAAAGAAAGAAAGAAAGAAAGAAAGAAAGAAAGAAAGAAAGAAAGAAAGAAAGAAAGAAAGAAAGAAAGGGGAGGGAGAGAGAGAGAAAGAGAGAAAGAGAGAGAGAAAGAAAGAAAGAGAGAAAGAAAGAAAGAAAGAAAGAAAGAAAGAAAGAAAGAAAGAAAGAAAGTTAGTTAGTTGACTCTTGAAAGTTCCCTTGTAGAGATATAGATTTAGTTCTTCTTTCAGTACATCTACTGGATTTGGTGAAGGCATGTGTGATGATAAATATATCCAAGTTTTATTCAAAACATCATGAGACATCATTAAAATCTCTTGTACTTTCCTATTTTTCATCTCTACATTTTAATACCGTAACCACGGCCTATCAAAGCTATCCTCGAAATTGATGTGTTCCAAACTCTTTCCTCCTGTGCCCTCTCCATCCTCAGAGGATGTCTTTTCTTCTTTGCCCAGTTACTCAGTCTTAGAAGACTGCAACAGTGATTTATCACCATGAACACCTGCCTATGCAGTCCTCAACTTCTCCATTCTATACAGGGTTCATTAAAGCTGTGATTTGCTTAGTGTATTTTATAAAAAGATGAGCACTAATAATAAATAGTTATAATTGTGATCTGAAAGCCTGACCGGAGGCCCTCAGAGGCCTGTGGATGGGAAGCCTCGCAAATGCTCCAAGCTCTGTCATTAGTAAGACACTTCCATACCACACAGTATTTCAAGGGCATTTCAGCTCCCAAATGTGTACTAGTTGTCCTAATGACTTTTCCCATGGCTGTGACAAAATATCCTGGCAAAAGCAAGTTAAGGGGACAAAGGCTTTATGTTGGCTTATGGTTGAAGGTTAGTGTACAGCATGGCAGAGAAGTTACAGCAGTAGGAGCTTTGCAGAATATGAAGAATGCTTGTGCACAGCTCACTGTTGTTTTTTTTTAATACAGTCTAGGGTTTCAGCCCAGGGAGTGATACCACCCATAGTTAGCAGCTCTTCCTTCCTCAGTTAATACAATCAAGATAATCTCTCACAACTATACCCAGAAACCTATCTACCAGGATTTGTTAAGTTGGAAATTAAGTTTAAGTACCGTATTAGTTCTTCTTATGTTACTTTTTAAAAAACAAACTCTTTACTTATTTTATGCATATAAGTATTTTGCCTGCATGCATGTGTGTACAGGCATGTACATGCCTGCTGCCCACAGTGGCCAGAGAGGCCTCCAGATCCCCTGGAACTAGAATTACAGATAGTTGTGAGCCAGGTGGGTGCAAGGAACCAAACCTGGTTTTTCTACAAAAGCAACAGCTGCTGAGTCATCTCTCCTGCCCAGCTCTCCTTTCTCTTTTGTTCATATTATCATAAGAAAGACTGGAGTCTGTACTTCTGTTCTACCCTTGACCTTCCTGAGGAGTTGCCACATCTGTAGGATAGAAATGGTGATATTAAATACTCATCCTCCAAATTCCTGGGAGAAGTGAAATTAAATTAAATTCCAGTCTCATGAGTACTTGATGAGCACAAGTACCTACCTCACCCACAAATCAAGGATAGATGGAAACAGATGTCCTGCCCAGAGCCAGAAAAAGTACAGACTCAAGATCAAATTTTATGAATACGTGAGCTTTGAGTGCCTGTCGTAATGGTCATTTAGAGTGTTTAGCTAAGCAAAAGGGAAGTGATCACTGAGGTATATTCTGCAGTGCGTCTATTACTGTCCAACGTTTATAAAGACTCAGTGCTAACACTGTTTCCTTCGGGAGTCATAGCATTTTCTCAAGAAAGATTCTAGTCTCTGTTCACAGTTAAGAAACTGAGACTCAAATGAGCTATGTGGAAACACTAGTCATAGACACGGCCTATGTTTTCTGGACCCTGGTTTTCTAACATCTGGATCCATGTTATAGGCAATACTTTTAACACATCTCTGAGGAGTGAGCTCTGTAGCTCCCTGTACAGCTTTGATCGGAATGCTGCTGACTTTACTAGCCTCGAATGCCAGGATGCTCATAAAGCTTTGTATCATACAAATCCCTTAAAGGTTTCGGGAACCACTGCACTCCGTCATGGAAGCTTTGCAGTGTAGTTCATCTAAAACTAAATTACATCCTATTAGCCTGAGACAAGTTAGAAATAATTTTAATTTATCCCATCATTATCTCAATCTCAGTGGGCTAGAATCTGGGACAGTGTTATGGTTCTCATTTGTGAGAGATTGAATGGAAAGCATGAAGGGTTCCTTGGTCAAGGTACCGTTAGTGATGGGATCTAGCAATTGCATGGTCACCTGACATTCCTGTTTGGACAGCCACAAAACGAATGCAGAGATTTTCTGTGTTGGTTTGGATTTTGATTGTTTGTTTTGTTTTTGCTACAAAACTATGCACTCAGGAATCTATTTCTTGGACTTTTGCCTAAGCCGCATCTATGACTTTGTAAATAAGGACTTTCTCAGAAGGCTTTGTTCTGGGGAAAAGTCACAAAAGTGGCTGGTACTTTTGTGGACAGTCTGTAAATGTCAGAGACCCGATACTATTATTTCAACAGGGAACCCAGGCCTAGATTTTCCAAACACCACTTAGAAAAAAATCTCTAAATGATTGTCTAAAGCACTGCTGAGAAGGTCCTGAGATGTTGATGAAAGAAGGCAGCTCATGCTCCCTGCCCATCGGCTCACAGTGGGCTGTTTATCAGGGTGCACTGTGTAATACAATGTGTTTATTCTCCAATAGGGAACTAAAGGAGAAGATACAGCCAGAAATCTTAGAGCTGATTAAACAGCAGCGCCTGAACCGCCTTGTGGAAGGGACCTGCTTTAGGAAACTCAATGCTCGCCGGAGACAAGGTATGGTTTAGGGAATTCCATACACAGGCAGGGACAACAGTAGCTTGCCTCTTGGTACTCACAAGAACATAGTGTCATTCAAGGACAGCATTGTGCTTGATAAAAGAATGGCAGTACAAGTCAGTTCTTGTTTTATGCGTAGAGAGACCCAAAATGCAAATGACTAAAAGATCCATGGAGCTAAAGGGCTGTTCTTTGGCATTTAGTCACACAAGGCTACTAGTGGTGATGCCAACAACTGCTAATACATGCTATGATTGAACCCTGTGCAAGGCTATTCTCTCAATATGTTACTTACACAGCCATTGATCATGTGTCAGTCAACAGGGGACCACACATCCAATGGTGGCCACTAGGAACATTGTACCACCTTAGTTTGTGTATAAATGTACTTCACAACCGTCACATGATAGAATCACGTAAAGATGAATTTCTTGGAATGTATCACCATAATTGAATAATACACAATTGGATTAATGAAATCCATCTTCAAAATAGCCCTATGAAGTACTTACTATAATTGTACATGTTTGTACATAACAAAACAGAGGTCCTGAGAGTTGAGTAACTTGTAAAGTTCTGGAAAAGCAAGGATTTGCCCTCTAAGGCTACAAGCCCTTTCTTCTCGTTTTTGCTTTCTAAATGTCTATTTTATTTATCCTTATTATATCTGTGTCTATATCACTTATGTCTGAGTAAAGATGTATGCATGGCATGGTGCACAAACGGAGGCCCGAGGCCAACTTTTGTGAGTCTTTCCTTTCACTGTAAGTTCACAGAACTAAACTTGCATCAATAGGATCCCACAGGGAATGCTTTTTAACCCATTGAGCCTGATATTACCAGATGTTACCAGATGATGCTGAGCCACTGACAGCACATCCTTCTTTTTGTGACTCCCTTGCACCATCAGGAAATTGGCCAGCACTGTCTTGGTGGATCTTGGCACTTGCGACAGGGATGGTTCACATTTTCAATTTCCTCACACTGATGCTGTTTCAAGTCAGAATTATTTTTATGGGGTATAAGTAAGGTGATTTAAGAATCTATTTCCAGAATCTTCCAAGACAGATTTCTGATGTCTCTGATTTCTGACCTCAAAATGTCAGATCAAAAAAGACAGCAGTAGACCAAACACATTAGGTGGGAAGCATTCCCCACTGTTCCTCTGCCTTGATTGTTTTCTTGCTGTCTCTGTGTGCTTCTGACTGCACAAAGTGTCCATATCATACTGTCCTAGAAGAAAACAGCTGGGAGGCAGAACTAAGATTTGAGAAGAGTTGAGGAAACTGAGAAAGAGCCAGCCACAAGCAGAAGCATCAACAAGTGTGCTTAGAACCAGTATTAGTGACGAGCTGGGAGCAACTCTGGCAGGTAGTTCTGAAACCCAAGAGATGCTTTGCTCGGACACAGAGCTCACCCACTAATGACAGTAATCAATTTGTGTTTGTGCCCATCTCCCTGGCCATTTACTTTAACTGCTCTGGGCTGAGTGTTCAGTAATTGAAATATGTCGATGTTACCGTTGAAAATCACACTGAAGGACTTCAAAAGCCAGCCAGAACTTCCTAGAGTAAGTGTGGGTTATTTGAAAAGGATGAGAAGCCTTGAGATTTACACTAAGCCTAGGGAAAGGATTGGGGAGATGGAAAGGAGGGGGATACAGAATATTGAAAGGCTGAGTTGAACCTGAGAAAGGCTTGCATTATAAAAGCAATGGAGGAGAAGATTCATCTCCTAAACTCAGCCCTGAACAATGAGGTCTCTCCCTTCTTTCTCTTTGCATTCGTTCTGCTGGTCTTCATGTCCAAGCACACGATGCTCCAAGAAGACATTAAACTCTAGTGCTAAGCATTGGCTGCCCTTGTACAACTATATGGAGTTGAGCAGTTTGCAGTCAGTATCAATATCTATTTCCTAAGACTTTTGCAATGTAGTCCTAGAAGTCAAGCTAAAAAGAATCACTGTTCTTGTGGAAGATTGTGTAAAAACAAAACAGGACAAAACAACAACAACAAAACAGGTCTGAAAGTGAAAAGACTCTGTGTTGGCCTTCTCAGCTCTATAACTAGCCCCATTAGTGTCTTCAGGCAAGACATCCGATGTCTGCGAACCCTACAAGATGAGAGTCTAGCAGCACTTTCATCTCTGAGACCTATTAGCTAGTTAGCTGTTTGCCCTCATCTCCTTCTTGTCTCTGAGCAGATCAATATCCAGAATATATAGGCCCATGAATGTAACTTAAAACATTTTCTTCTTGTACTTGACATTGGGCAAAAGACCCAGAAGTATTTGGAGTGGGAAAAGCGTATAGAAACACTAAAAGCAGTCACTGGTGACAATTGAATGTCATCAGTGTTTGATGACAGTGGCTGGAGTTACAGTGAACCTTTCAGACCAGCATCCTTTCTAGGCTGAAATGGATGGACTCTACCAGAACTTCCTTCCACTATAAGGTAATTGCAGATTTTTATTTTAAAGAATATTTGTCCTTCATTGTTGATTAACTTTCTAATGAATAAAGGTGTTAGCATCTAGCTGATGAATTAGCAAACTCCTGGGCAGAGCAATACACGTCTGATTACCAGCTCTCTGCCTGTGATGCACAGGCTTTCCCATCGCTCCATCAGAACACTACATTTAGATTTTGCACAGCCAAGTCAGCTGGGCTGTAAAATTGATTTCCACTCCTTCAAGTACATACATGTTCAAGGAGACTTTGTCATAGATTAGATCTGTTACTCCCTGCGTAGGAGCCATGGCCACTTCACTTGTCCCTTCCAACTTGTCTAACAGGGAGGAGGACACAGATGAGCGGATTCAGTAATTAAGTTCATAGGGGAAACTGAAAGTTCCCTGTCCCACGGAGCTGGAAGTAGAGGAGTTGGCAAAACACCTTTTCCTTAGCTGCATTTTGTCAGAATGCAGTTGGGATTTGCCTATCATCCTATCTCATTCATAATTCTGATACTTGGACAGTCTGACGCAAACAAGACAAGTCTGGTTTTCTGGAATATCTAGCCATAGTACACCTGGGAGACAGACAGTCATGTGATACATATTAATGTGGCTTAAAGCCCAGTCACCCCATTCCAGGCTGGGCAGCCGTTGGCAATCTACTCCTCAACCTGGACTCTTCTCCTCTCCTGTCATGTAAAGATATTACTTCCTACACCCAGTGGGTAGTTGCAAGGGTTAAGCAAACCCTTTACTTAATACGTAAGTACTTTAGCACTTAATATGATTCTTATCAAGCAATCAAAATTACTCAGAATTATTGTGGGTTGTACATTCTTGGCATATAATTTTTAAACATAGGAAGCAGACTGCTACTTGATGTCTTAGCCTGCTTTTCTCTTTCTTCTGACACAATGTACGGCTTGCCATTCTTCTCTGTCCCATGTACTCCTGGAGGGGAGAGCAAAGACAAACACCTAGAAGTTGTCTGTGGTACAGCCATCATTGCTTCATGAGAGCGCAGTCTCCAACATTTCCCTCTGCTTTCTACATTTTAGAAATTCAGGTTTCTCAGAATCACTTGCGTTGAGTGGTCTTGATAACCCTAAGGCTAAATACCAGAGAATCATTTCAAAAAATGATACCATAAAGCTTGCTTCTCACGAAAGATGCCTGGTAGCTTCCTGTCTTTAAGTGCCAGCGTGACTGAGTTATCTCAGAATTCTGCACTGAGTTAAGCGTGTCTTCCCACTTCAGCCACCAAGGCCTTTGTACCTCACATACCTCTTATAATTCAGTCACAAACCTGGAGCCAAATGGACCATTCAGGCGCAGCATCTTTATCAACCCTTCTGGGCAGCAAGCTGCTCTTTCCTCTGTTTTAATTACATTCCTCTTTTGGTGGTTCATGAAACCTAATCAGCTCATTTTTAAAAAAAAAAAAAAGGCAGATACAAATAAGTGTGTATTTCCAAATGAAGGAAAAGCAGTTGAATTTTGGAAAAATCATTCAATAGGTCAAAATAACAGGTAATCACCATTTCATAAATGTGGAAGGGTAGACAGTGGGGAAAAAGGGACATGTTCTCTGATTGGAATGAACGTGTGCTCGTAGCCAGTTCTGTGAAGGATGCAGGATGTGCATGTCATGTATGTTCTACCCCTGCAGTTAAGCTATCACTTTGCAAGTGGAGAACAGCAGACTCTCAGGCTATAATTTTGCTAAAGGCTAAAGCTGAGTATCAGAATCAGGTGTATAGTCAAGATCTATGTGTTTACCCCACTATTTATTAAGACCAATCATCTTCCTGAGTGTGTGAGAGTTCTGGAATCATGAGCTAGGAGAGGACACAATGCCTCCAAGAGGCAGAATTCAGAATCATGACACAAGTCTCTGGTTTTGAAGAACATTCAGTGAATCAAGAAGTATTTGGAAGGTAAAATGATCTTACCTGCCAACCACAGGTATCATTCCCCTCCGTGAGCCAACAGAGAAATGTGTGTGTCTCATCACTAGGAAAGTAACATTTCCCTTTTGAGGCACGGTCTAGACCTGTTCTGACTTGGAAAGGCTGAGTCTTAGGCAAGATGTGGACCTTCTGAACACAATGGTGATTTGATATAGTTTAGGACATCCTAGCCAAATGGAACATCCTAATGGAAGTGCTCTAACAACATAGGTTAGGAAATGCTTCCCCATGTCTGTGACAAGAGGTTCTCGGGGCATGCTACCAAATGTGGCTCTGCACCTAACTCTAGTAAGCCCCCTGCTTCCAAAGCAGAGTCGAACAGACTCAATTCTTATGTCTATTGAATATCCAGCATGTTACACCAATGGTTGTAGCTATTACTCGATATTCTGGTCTCCTAAAGACCAATAGGCATGCTTACCTGTGGCTAAGATAGTATAATGAAGGAAAATTTTAAATTTGTTTCCTTATTGGATAAAGGAGATGCAGGAAAGTTTCATTATTGTAGAAAGTTCTGTTGGACAGTGTTATAAAATTTTCACTTCTCTGATTTTTAGCTTTTAGTAATCCACATGACATCAGAAATTGTTTAATTCGACCTTTCCCTAGGTTTATGGGCTCTGCTGGTTAGCATTAACCATCAGCTTGACATAGCCTAGAAACATTTAAGAGTAAAGTTTCACTTGAAGAATCACCTAGATCAAACCCATCTATGGACATGTCTGTTATGTCTGTGGTGATTGTCCTGATTACTAATGCAAGAGAGCTCAGCCCACTGTGGGCAGCACCATCCCTAGGGAGGTAGGCAGTCTTAGGCTATTTAAGGACAGTAACTTAAGTATGAACCTGTGAACAAGCCAGGAAGGAGTTCCTCCATGAGATCTGCCTGGCCATCAACTCTCCTCAGTGACATATTGTGACTCAGAAATGTAAGCCAAGTAAAGCCCTACCACCCAACCCCAGGTGCTTCTGGTTGGAGTTAGTGCAGTACAGAAAAGAAATGAAAATGTGGGCTTTGAAACCCTCTGATCCTTAACATGGGTAGGGAGCATGGAGGAAGGCAAGGGAGGGGGGATCAATGACAAAGGAAAGGAGAAACGGGGGAGGGAGAGAAAAACAAAAGGAATAAGGACAAAGGAAAAGATTGAAGAACAAAATTGTCTCCATATTTTTTAGTTTGGAGAAGGAAAGACAACTGTTAATACATTCTAGTTTGTAATTGACTGCAAGGCCTCCACATTAGCTCTCACATCCTCCATAGATGCTAGTAAACAATCCTTAATAATGTTCTCATTGCTTCTTGCTAATTGCTTTTAATGACGAGATCCACTCTTGTGTTGCCCAAAGGGACTGAGGAGCTCATAGCATCATGCTGAGTCTTAAAAGGAAAACGCACATTTTTCCCACAAAAGCAAACCACCAATCAAGCTGCTGCTGTTGACTGACACTGATGTCTCTCCCACTGTGTCGGTGTCTCTGACACTAATGTGTCGGTGTGCTGTGCTTGTGGGCGCGGGCAGCTTCATGCTCCTCTACAACAGCCCTACCTTTGAGACAGAATTAAACAATACCATGATGGCTCTCACCCTAAGGGCTACAGCTTCCATCCCAAAGAAAAAGCTACTTTAGCATCCTCCCACTTGATCAAGACATGTTTTCTGTCTCTTCAGCCCCTGCTTCATAGTTTTGTAATCTATCCAATCCATCCAAAGCGTCTTACTTGCTGAAAAAGAGAGGAATACATTGCTTCCATCAGTCATGCCTAGTCCCTTTTGCTCTTGGCTGTTCTAGTAGTGGACAATAAGAGGAACTTGTATAAGGAATAAAAGAAGAACTAGCTAAAGATAAGAAAACCAAGGAAGGGTGATGGCCCTGTAACACAAGGTAATTTAAGCCTCTTCAAGGAAAAAGTTCTCTTTAGATACAAAGCACATAGACAGGGCAGAGCTGCAGGTAGCCTCCTGTGTTTCTGTTAAATAAGCTTCCATGCATCTTGGCAGAGTATGTGGTCTTTTCTGACAAGTGATAAGTTGCCACAGTTCTGTAGTGGTTTATGAATTAAGAATGCATTATGTAAGCAAGAGAAATTCCCTCTTCTTATCCTAGATTGTCTTTGTCCCTATTTCCCAGGCCCGGACACATCATTTATGTGGTCTTTCTCTCTAATTGCCACCATGAGTTGAAGGAACATATTTGTGGCAGACTTCGAGTGTCAGTCTTTCATGTCTGTCATTCATTTAATGATTGCTTGCTATTCCTGAGGAATTCTTGGCTGCAAATATTCTTAGATAAATAAATTTATCCTAAACATAAGCAGCAACACAAAAATTAATATCGTTTACAAACAAATATACATTGTGAAACTTTATGCCACAATTTCTTAAAATAGCTCAATTTCATAATTCTTCCCATCATACCAAACAGTATAAATGATCACTGCACCATATGGACTTAATGGCTTCACAGAGTACAACTGAATCAAGGGCTACAGCCAGCATGCAAAGAAGGTATTTCTCTAAAGAACAGACAGATCTTAATTAACAGAAGAACTGAGGATCCCGGTGTCACACCTCACAGGCCTCCTTCCCATTACCCATCAGTAACACACTTAGCCCCAAAAGTTCCTCAGAGGTAGCATACCTTACAAAACATCATGGTCATCATAGGCCATATAGACCAGGCTATAGGCCATGAAGTCTTTGTGTGCAGAAAGGACCGCCATGCCCCTTATCTCAGGCTCTAACAGTTCTGGGATGCTCAGAACACTTGATGTCCTCAGATTTTCACAATTCCTATTGTAAATTCTAGCTCGGTTCCCCCAGATGCATTCTTCTTGTGGAAACCCAGTAATTTTACATTTACTGACTATAATGGCTGTGAATTAGTGAGGGAATGACTTGCTTAACTCTCTTTGATGTCCACTCCATAATCACCTGTGATTGCTGTATGTATAAAATGATTCTTGAGAAGTTGGCAAGCCCAAATAAATTTATGGGCATTGCATAATCAGCCTCCTCCTCTTCTTCCTCCTCTCCTTCTCCTCCTCCTCTTCTTTTTTTATTAGATATTTCCTTCATTTACATTTCAAATGCTATCCCGAAAGTCCCCTATACCCTCCCCCGCCCTGCTCCCCAACCCACCCACTCCTGCTTCCTGGCCCTGGCATTCCCCTGTACTCAGGCATATAATCTTTGCAAGACCAAGGGCCTCTACTCCCAATGATGGATGACTAGGCCATCTTCTGCTACATATACAGCTAAAGACACGAACTCTGGGGGCATTGGTTCCTCCTCATCGTCTTCTTCCTCTCCTTCTCCTCCTCCTCCTCTTCCTCCTTCTTTCCTCTCCTTCTCCTCAGTGTTTCCTTTGGTTTGGTTTTAGTTTTCAGCAGAGTTCAGACACCTTTAAGTGGCATGTTCTAGATGCAGCCAGGGATTCTCAAACAATTTTAAAATTCTCTTATCCTCTAGGAAGCCAATAATCAAAGACAATTTCCTTTCGTGGGTCAAGTTGGGCATTTTCGTTGTTCATTATATAGCCTTTACTTCCATTTTTAAAGCTTTTTGTTGATTAAGTGAATTATGGTTAAGATAGGACTTTTTCAGTGAAAACAATTTTATATTGAAAATCTTCTTTTCTTAAAATGTAATGGACAGCATTTTTGTCAGAGTAGTTTTAAAGCAATTTAGGACTGCAGGTACAGTAATGGGGTGATTTGACCAAGACCATAGGGTGAGCCAGGTGCATGCAAGTACCAAGAGGCTGGTAGGGCACAGCTGCTGCTGCTGTGTGTGCCTGGTGTGCTTGCACTAAATCTTCTTAAGTTTTCATTTCCCAGTTTAGCCAACACCAACCGTGCACACATTCAGTATCCAGTAGTACACCAAAGCCTTGGGACCATAGCCATTATGAGCACAGTGGCCGACTTCCATATACTCTGCAGGGTGATGATGACCCTGGAATCTCTTGCCCGATCAGCAACTGTTTGTGGTATATCCGCTAGGGAAAGCAGCTTGCCTTGTGTGTACCAAGGGGCATTACCTCGGGTTGCTTACTTTGGGTTTCACAAGCAGGGAACATTAAGATGGCTAACATGTATTATGTAAATCATATCAGCCCATGTTTTATTTGTGCAAATAATTTCTGGAGAAGCTCAGATCATAATGACCAAAGAACCCTTTCTGGGGTAGGCAACATCTAATTGAGCCTTCATAGCTATAGGAACACTGGAGCCATGGTTTATCTTCTTAATCTGTTAACCTATAGGTCTACACCAGTAATATTTGCCTTCTTCTCCCTCCCTTTTTCCTGCTCACATTTTCTCATCACCCTTGAGAGCTGAAGAGATGAAATTGTGAGAATTCAGAGTAGGACTATCCTTAAATTCTTGGCCATTTCCATTCAGGCATTATACTGAGGGGTTTAGGAGGGAAGCTGCTTGTGTATATCTTCATTCTTTCCCTAAATCTTAAATTATTCAGGCACTTTCTGGTGGATTCCCACCTCTGAGTGTATTACCAATATCCTGATACCTTATTCACATATTATGGATGTGGACTGTTAGCAAGTGTTTATACTAACTGAAGCATGACCTTGTATACAGCTGTCTCAGCAGGCTGGAAATCAACATAAAAGCCTCTCGAAACCCCCAAAGCTATTCTTCCTTCACCTCTCTCCACTCCGCCAAGATTCTGTGCCTAAGGACTAGCCCTGTTAGTGGTTACAGACAATGATGGAATGTCCATATAAATCACCCTCTTGAAAAATACTTATCCATTGAGATAGAAGGGTTTGGTGACATTATCGTTGGTCACCAATGTATGCAGTGCATGATGGGTTATACAGAAATACCAAAATCAGAAGGGAGCTTCACCATCCAGAACACTAAAATCCATTATTTCTTAAGGTCTAAAACAGTGGTTCTCAACAACCTGTGGTTCGAAACCCGCTTTGCAAGCCTCTGTCTGCAAAAATACTTATACTACAATTTATAACATTACAAAATTACACTTACAAAGTAACAACGAAAGGAATTTTATGGTTGGGGGTCATCAGAACATGAGGAACTCTATTAAAGGGTCATTCCATTCAGAGGGTTGAGAACCACAGGTTTAAAATCAAATGAATGACTTTTCTCCTCTAGGTAGCACTTTTAAGAAATATCATGACAATGTTTTTGAAAACCAGAATCATTAACCTTTTAAACATGTGTTTTTCTCCTCAGACAAGTTTTGGTATTGTCGGCTTTCACCAAATCACAAGGTCTTACATTATGGCGACTTGGAAGAGAGCCCCCAAGGAGAAGTGCCCCACGATTCCCTGCAGGACAAATGTGAGTGGCTCCTTCCCTGAGTTAGGACACCTAGATTTTGGTTCATTAGTTCTTTCTTTTCTTTTTTTTTCTTTCTTTCTTTGTTTTGTTTTGTTTTCGAGACAAGGTTTCTCTGTGTAGCCCTGGCTGTCCTGGAACTCACTCAGAAATCTGCCTGCCTCTGCCTCCCAAGTCCTGAGCTCAAAGGCATGTGCCACTACTGCCCAACCATTAGTTATTTCTTATTCATAGTCTATTCTTATTCATAGTCATTAACTTAAATGAACAAGTTTGCACTTGACTCATTCTTTAACTTCAACCCGTCACGGCCTGGAAGGATTTGAGGCTCAGGGATGAGCAGGACAAATGTCAGAGTGGTGCTTACATACGGTTCCTAAAGGGTGAAAGTAGGAGTCCAAATGTCTATTTCAAGGGACTAATACATAAATCTGGTTTTATCAGTTGTATTTTCAAGTAATCTAAGATAACTTCTTATACCTTATATGCAGCAACCTCTACCGCATATGGTTTAGTGTGCCCTGTAATCAGAACATAGAGTTAGTGAAAGATTCAAATACTACTTTTGAGAACTCAAAAGCTTGGGAACATATGATAAATGACCCAGGAAGTCAGTAGTCCTCCACGATATGTATTATTTCTACTTATTTACCTTTTGCATGGGCTTTTTTTTTTTTTTGCCATGTGGTTTTAAAGAGACAGTAACATGTGACCCTTTTAACCTAATACCAAAGCAGGTAACAGGTGCCAAGGTTCAGTGCTAAGTGTAGAGACTAAAATTTATTTAAGCAACATTTAAAAGTGCCAGGATGGTGAATTAATTTGGAAGAAAAATGAGACAGAAGTAATATATTCTTGGAGGACACTCTAGTCAGAGAAATCAACCAGGGACCAGCTGTCAGGACATGCTTAAATAACCTTTAAGAGTAGCACTGATCCTGCTGTGCTTAGACAGCCAAATCCGGGTAGTGTCTTTGACCTCCTACCGTCTGCCGTCTCACATCTGCCCTCCCATCACACCAGGGCCCATGAAAGTCAAATCTGGACTGCCTGCTGTACAGCTCAGGACCACAGGAAGCAAAAATAAACCTGAGTGGGAAACTTCCTGACACTTTCAGACTCTGTGCTGACATCTCAGGCAGAAAGCCTAGAACATTTAATCTTCCTCCAGTGTAAAAATGGGACAGCCTGGTCTTCGAAGTGTCATACAGTTCATTTACGTCTACAAGAGAGCTGCTTTCCCAGCATGCATCAGTGACACCCCATAGCAGCAAAAAGTAATCTGAAACTCAGAACTAAAGGCTATGCCTGGGAACCACACCACACGCACATACACACGTGCACTCGCACACGTGCGCACACACACTAAGAAAGGCTTAATCTTAGAGGAAACGACAGTCCTTTCTGCTCATTGAATTCGCTATGTGAAAAGCATACTCCTGTGTTCCCCTTTTTCTTCACTTACTGTTAATTGGTAAAAGAAAAATCTCTCATGAGCTAGGAGATGTCTGCAGCCAGAGATCAGGGAAAGCATTAGAAGTTTCTGGTCCCCAGATAACTACTAATGTTTAGGGCATCATCTCTCAGAACCTTCTTGACTTGGCCAAGAAATGGAGAAAGTATTTTGGGCAAAAGAATCACTACACTCCTAACTCCACCCTGAAAAATCTGCTCTCCACTTAACTGAGCATATAATTTATCCTCACACCTACAGATAGACAATCCACTTCTCAACTTGAGCATACGCATGTAAGTGGCCCTTTGCCAGTTTTAGGTACAATACATCAATGCTTAGGAAATGAGAAGCCCTAGAGAAAGTTCTAGAAGTTGGCTGGTACCAGAGCCCTATTAATTAATGGTCAGTTGCTGGGGTTTCCCACCAAGCAATGACCCCTCACCTCCAAAGCCTCAGAATAGAGAAAACTAGCAGTCACCTAGATTATGCAAGGAGAGCCCTGGCCTGGGTTCTCGCAGGAGAACACTGCTGGAGCTGTGAGTCTCCTTTCTCCACACAGGGTGGAATGGTGACCAGGGACTGACATGGGTTCTGGGAGAAGGTAGCAGTCTTCCTCCTGAAGGTGCCTCCAGGAGTTCTCTCCCTTTTCTCTGCATCCTTTCAAGCCCCGGGATGCAGAATTCCAAAGGCCACCTCACACTGTATCTCTTGATAAATAAGTAGAAATTATATAAGTTTAAGAGTGTGTGGGGTTGGGGAGGTTGTGTGTTTGTGAGATTGTATCTATCTGCATAGGAGTCAGAGCAGGGGGTATGCTTACATTACAAAATGAAATGAAGTTGTGTACCTAAGAAGGCCCTGCCCTGCCCTAGGAAACTAAGTTTACAGCTTTCAGCACACGCTTGGTTGCTTTCTGTGCCGATTCTATATTCTGCCTGGGCTCTTAGAAGCATAAAAATTATTCCACTAGAAAAATGAGTGAGGGACCTTGAATTGTTCAGCCCTAAAAGAAATGTCTCCATCAGATCCCTCCTCTCAGGGCTCAGGGAACCCTGCAGACAAGGATGTGGGAAGAATGTGAGAGCCAGAGAGGCCAGAGGACACCAAGGAAATAAGGCTTTCAAAACACAACAGGGCCAAAGCACCTATGAACTCACAGACTGAGGTCGTATACACAGGGCCTGCATGGATCTGCACCAGATAGGGTCCTAGAGCTGAAAGTGGACACGCGCCCCATCCCTAACCCAAATTCTGTCTCCAAACAAAAACCATTTGTGAATGAAATTTTAGTTTTCCCCAAGGGGGTCTCACTGAGGTAGCAAACAGAACACAAACTCAGTGGCTTCTTTGAATGTTCCCTGCTTGATAATGCTGTATCAGGACTTTTCCTTTTCCATCTTTTTAAATGTTATCTTCCCGCCCTCCTTCCAACCTTGGTTCCTTGTGTGTCTATTGTGCCTTCTGGTTTGGTATTTTTATAGGATCCCTGAGTGTGTAACAGGCGGCTCTCTGTGATGACATCTGTCTCTTGGGCTCTTTTGTCTCTGTTTGTTTTGTACTACTCCGATGTGTTTATTTTTGTTTTATTTTATTTTGTCTCATTTTTATTCCTTCGAAGCCTGTCCTTTTCTAGTGAGAGACAGAAAGGGGCGTAGATCCAGAGGAAGGGGGAGTGGGGAGGAACAGAGAGGGAGGGGAAACTGTAACCAAGATACAACTCAAAAAAAAATCTTACTTTTCAGTTAAAAGGGGAGTTACTATTAATTAATGGTAAGAGTCATCACCTTTCTGTGTATGTTTGTTCTCTCCCAAGGCCAGGAGGAATTGTCTTTCACCCCTTGAGTTAACGAGGGCTGAACAGTAAAGGATTGATGAATCATTTAGTTACCTGGACCGTTTTCTACTACTGCTCCTAATGAGAATGGAGGACTTCCCTTGTCTTCTTCCCTCAAGCTTTGAGCTATTGCTCTTCAAATGCTTTCTGGCCCACAGGAAATGGGGTCCTTGAAAATTCTACATACAGTCCCTCACATCTCCCCTCTGCTCCCTCCCTGGGCTTAACAGGCTGCCATCCCCATCACCCTGTCACTGGAGCTCATTTGCTTTAGCCATGCCTAGTGCCCTCTAAGGCCTCTGTTTGAAAGAATATAGGCCGGTGTTCTTCGCCCCCATATCAGAGGGACAGGGAGGAAAGCACAGGCTGATGCCCTCCTCAAAGATTAAGCCTATTATCAAGGATGAAGAGAGCAGCTGACAGCCGGGCAAAGTGGGGGATTTGGGTCATGAAAGCACAGTGAGGAATTCCGGTCCCTCCATCCACTGAGAGAATTAATTCAGATTAATAGTAATAGGAATAACGGCTGATGCTATTTGCTAAGTGCATAAGATATGCCAGGCACAGTGCTCAGAGCTTATATAAGTTATCTACTATGCAACCTGAAGGGACATCTCATCCATTTTTTATAGATAAAAAAAGTGAGGTAGAGAAGCATTAAGTATAACTAGTTGACAGCCATGGGTTAGTAAACAGTAAGATGAAGGTATTTGCAGGCAGCCAAACAGCTCCATGGCCAATTGTAATTCACTATTTTTTTTCTGTCTGGACTAAAAAATGATCTGAGACTCTGATCTGGAGCAAGCCCAACGTGATAGAACAAGAGGTTAGTCAAGCCCTACAGCCTTAGTTTCTGGTTCCAAAGGCAAGGTATGGCTCATCCCTGAGTGCTATGGGCTGATATGCTAGGTTAGCAAGAGCGGGCTCTGTCCTAACTATTGGAGTAGCCTGCCTCCATCCTGTATCTTGCCACAGAAGGTTCTGTTGAGAATATCTGCATACAACAGTGTCTGCAAACAACATCTTCTCAAGGCTTACAGCCCTTCCTGAAGATGTTTTCCCTTGACTTCCCCCAGGGAAAAAAGCTAAAAGTGTTTGCATCATAGTGGCCACACATTTGTTTTTTAGAAATATTTTGTCATTTAAATCATAAATAAGGTTTTTTGCAAGATACTAGTAAGGAGTCCATGTCCTTAGATGAGACCCTTATCTGTGGCTGGTCTCATTATGATACAGGTGCTTACACCTTCCAAACACAAAGGAACAGGAGCCTAGTAAGGGAGCATGCAACACTAAAACCAGATATGTCCCTGGCTAGCTGTGTGACATTGTGTAAGGAATTCTTCATTTTGAACTTTAGGCTTTCCATCTGCCCAACCCTTCTCAAATTGAGCAAATATGAGAGATGAAGATGTGCCATGGAGTAAAGGTGCTTTTTCCTTCCCTGGTGACCTCCTGCTTCTCCCAGCTCTATGCCCCACCGTGTTATCTTTCTCCCATGTTGAAAGAACAAATCACAAAGCTAGCTTGGCTTCGAAATCTTCAGGAACTCCCTACTGTGTGAGTGTGACCCCCTTTGTTTCTACCCCTGGACTAGAGAGGAAATTGTTTTCAGTTCTCCCCATGTTTAATCTTCCAGTGCATCTAGAGAAAAGCTATGAAAAAAAAAAGAAGAAAGAAAGGAAAGAGCAGCTTTTCAAAATGACGATATTTTTAGTCGTTTGTGTTTTCTTTTAGTCATTATCCCATGAGAGACACAACAGCTTATCTCTCTGATAAGGTACAATGGATATTCAAATATAAAATATGTATGACCACAATATGAAACGAGATTTTTCTCTTTTGAATCCTTTGCATTAAGACAATCCAAAGCAGTTTTGTCTTCCCATTCCCATTCTCCATGTCTTCGAAGCCAAGGAGTAGCTGACTTTTGTAGAGAATGGATACTGGAGTTCATGAAACATTTCGCATCTTATAACAAAGGATTTTCTACAATGTACTTGTCATTTCAACTCCAGGTGAAGCTTTAGGAAGTTTTATGAATTGTTTTGCTAATTAGATTTTAAAATTCCCTTCAATGTCTCCATTGCAAACATAACCAACTCCCCCAAGATTTCAGTTATGCCCTGCAGACAGATCTGCCACAGAGGCAGCAAGACTAGCTAGCCTTTGGTTATGAAAATGGATTGTGAGATCCAAAGTCAGTGTTTAAGGTAGGCTCAGGGTTTTTAACACCCACCTACAGGATTCCTATTCAAAAGAGATCAGGAGAGGGCCAAAAAGAGGCAGCTGAGGCATAAGGTTGAACCAGAGCTACATTAAACATCCCCTCTTCTAGTGTGCCCAGCAAAAGACATCTCACCCATTATGTTGATGAAGGACCCTTCCGGTCGCTTAGGGCCACAAGATAATCTCCTTTTGACATACAGACATAAATGCAAATCTGAATAAAACACAAGAAGAAGAAATAGCAGATTAGGACTTCAGCCCCTTAGTCTAGATAAGTATTTCCTCTTATATCTTGCCTAGTCACAAGATCCCAGCTAACCATAAATTTCTGAGAAGCATAGTTTTCTTGTGCCCATGAGGAGGAGTAGCCAGACAATGATATTGAAATTGAATACAAGTACTCTGGACAGAGTGGACGAGAATCAGGCTACATGGTGGGGGAGCAGATGTTGGTAAATAGATTAAAGCTCATAGAATGCTCCCTTCCATAGGATTGAGATCTCTGGATATGTTTTCCAGTCTTAGGCTGCGTCTTAGTATTCCTGGGAGATTAGCTTTCACTGCTGTTTTAATATTCCATAACTTTATAATTTTGTTGTTATCCACACTCCAATAAGTTTCTTCAGTAAATGTGTACAAGCTTTGACTATCTGCTGTTATGTTCTCCTTTAAGAACGTTTAAGGAGCTGGTTGCTTATAACCCTCTCTTAGCAAAGCCAAGCTGAGGAGCGTATGCAGCTGGATTGACAGTCATTGTGGGACTGGACAATTTGGAATGTCTGGGCCATGCTACTCATCCTTGTCTCTCTTATTTAATTTTAAAGAGTGTTTTGAATGCAGAGCCTTTTCTGTTTCTTATCTTCTCCTTGCTCCCGAGAAAGCAGTAAGATAGCATCATTCTCTCTAACTGCATTATTTTCCAAAGGCTCAGTAAGAAAGGAAGGTTTCCTTTATTTTATTGAGTTTATTTCTATTGCCTGTTGAACAAGGACGACCAAACCTTACTGAACTGCTATGACAGTTCATGGTTTGGGAAAGGGAGCTATTTGGAAAGAAAGCTCAGAACTGTTTGGAGTCAGATTGGTAAGCTGAGCTAGATCCACTCACTGTGTTCATCCAGCCCTCAGAAACAAACAACATAGGTGCAAGTGCTATAGCTAGAGATACCAATACGTATGAAGCACTTGGCATTACTTCTGGGACTCAGAAGCCCTTACAGTGTCAGTATTAGAGCCACACATATTGTAATAAGCACTGTTACCTACTGCGACATCTATTATCATGCCATCAATTACAACACCACTATCATGGGTATTATTTCAGGCTTTAGTGAACCAGATTATATTTATGGAAATAGCATGCTAGAGATACATTATACCAAAACATTATATGCTCAGGTATCTAGTTTCTAGGCAGTGCCTGACTTCTCTTCCTCTCGTCACATCTCTGCCTTTCTCTTTCTGCAGTGGTCTCAGGCAGTACCAACCATGGTAGCAAACTCAATGAGTACATTCGCTCCTTTATTGACATTGACGCTTCCAGTGGTGTCGTAACTTTTCATTATTTTTATGAATTGCAGTGCCGGTGGCAGATATCAAAGCAGTGGTGACGGGAAAAGACTGCCCTCATATGAAAGAGAAAGGTGCCCTTAAACAAAACAAGGTATGATTTTCTAGATCACTGTAAATGTCTCTGCCTATACAATGCCTTGAGCCATCAGAATGATCCCAGCCTTCACATATACATGTATTGGATGGTTCACCGTGGAATTGTATGTCGGGTTGCATCTCAGCTCTCCTTTTTTCTGCTTTCCCGATCCATTCCTTCCCTGTGTGGTGCTTTAACTCTTTCTCTGCCTGGTCACTTTTCTAGTGCCTGTTCCCTCCTGTCACTCTGTATTCTTCTAACCTTAGAAAGTACAATGGCAGCCCTTCCTCCATCTCTGAATGAGCTCCTTCCTCGTCTTCATCCATTCTGCAAACTTCTTCTCACCTCTTGTGTATGGTAGTTCCTCTCCCTACATGCTCTCACTGAGTCTCAGTGAAGCCTGAGACAGGCCAACACCAGCCTCAGGAGTCAAAGGATATGAGAAAACACTAAGCACTTGGCCCATCAGAGTAATAGAGAGTAGACTATTAAGTATCCAAATGAGGCTTAAAGAAGGGCCCAGGAGTACATGCTTAGGTACCACGAACAGGGCCCAGGAGTACATGCTTAGGTACCATGAACAGGGCCCAGGAGTACATGCTTAGGTACCATGAACAGGGCCCAGGAGTACATGCTTAGGTACCACGAACAGGGCCCAGGAGTACATGCTTAGGTACCATGAACAATGCCCAGGAGTACATGCTTAGGTACCATGAACAATGCCCAGGAGTACATGCTTAGGTACCGTGAACAGTGCCCAGGAGTACATGCTTAGGTACCACGAACAGTACTCAGGAGTACATGTTTAGGGTCCGTGAACAATGCCCAGGAGTACATGCTTAAGGACCATGGACAATGCCCAGGAATACATGCTTAAGGACCATGGACAATGCAGCATTCCTCCCCATCCCCTTTTAGTTTACCAACAAGCTTCCATCATGATGGTCCACATTGTTTTCTGAGTAAACAGGGTGGGCTACAATCTTGAAAAACAGAAAATGTCCTCTGTTTCTAGGTCAGAGGGTCCATTAAGGATCCAGTTCCTCATGTATACCCCTGGGCATCTTGTGTTATATGCTACATCAACAAAACAATTTGGCTATGTGTGGTGGTATAGGCCTGTAACCCTCGCACAAAAGAGGAAGAAGCAAGAGATCAAATCATGAACCAGCCTGGACTACACAGCAAAATCCTGTCTCAAAAACAAAACAAAACAAAAGTCTATATTTACCTGGCTGCTCTAGATGCCAAACGCTGCATGGATCGATCATTTATTTCTTTGATTCTAAAAACAGTGTCTAAAATGAATGAATAAAAAAAAAATCTATCCTGCTTATCAATCAGCGTTAAAAAAATAATCTGTTTTCTGATTTCAAATGAAGATAAAAGGTCACTGCGTACAACTATTCTCAAAGAAAACAAAAGGTACTGTGAAGGTATTGTTCAAGATGTCAGAAGGGAAAGATAAAAGCGAGGATGCTGAATTACAAGATCCTTGCTGCTTGTGTAATATAGATATAATTCAACTCAAGTTCATGTGTGTTTCGTCTTTGGAGCACTGGCCTAGAAGATGTTCCAATGACAAGCATAATAACAAGGAATGCTGGAGAGACTAAGGCCTGGGTGATCTGTTGCCTAACACCTGTGGGGGTCTCCATGTCAGAAAGACGAGGACTGTAGTGTGCAGAGACTCTAAGGAGCATTCTGAACTGTGGCAACAAGTCTCAGATTTTGTGGTTTGCCTCTTAGGGTGCCGACTTCCTTCAACAGCAGCAGGGATTGCCATATGTTTCACATGTCAGGTGTTCCATCTGCAGCCTCAGAGAGCACAGACTCTGCTCAGCTCCAGAAAGGTTCTTGGTTAGCTAACACTTGAACTGAGCAGGAAGCCATGTGCAGAAATTGACAACAGAAGAGTCTAACCCAGAGGGCTGGGAAGGGCGGCTGGCAGTGGAACAGTCTGCCAGGACTTGAACATGCTGACTAGGAACTCAGAATTCTGGAAAATATGTTCAGAGAGGTTTCCTAGCTCAGCCCAACACGTGGAGGTTTTGAGAGCTGTCATTCTCCTCCTTAGATTAAGATGCTGAACAAAATGGCAGGTTTAGCCAGAGACCCTGGGGCAGTAAGTAAAATGGAAAATGATCTAGGAAGACACCGAATATTAACTTTCAGCCTTCAGATACAAGTCTACACACATGCCTATACACTCTAAAGCACACACATGTGAGCCCAAACATATGAACATTCATACATACCACATACACATATGCATGCAAGGAAAAAAATACCAAAATTTTCTTGCTATAGTAACATAAATTATCACTTTAAAGACCTCACTATGTCATTCCACATTACCTAATATATTCCAAAGAAATTAGAGGCATGCCTCCTCTTTCCCTAAAAAGAGGGATGAGGTGGGGTAGCCTACAGAAACAAGACAGTCATCAGGATCAGGGAACTGTTTCTCTTTAGATTGTGTAAATTCTTTGCCTTTTACCAGAACGACAGGGATAGAGAACTTGTCTGGTTGGAAAGTAATAAGTATGATGTAAAATGTTGTAGGCTACAATAGAAAAAGTCAACATTATACAAGAAGTGTTCAAATGAATTGGTTCTGACAGAATACACATGATAAGGACTAGAAACTTAGATCAAAGTAGAAGCAAGAGTAGTATCAGAGAAAGCAAAGGGGAAGATAAAATAAAAATATTGGTGTGTTTTTTTTAAGTCAGCCACACAAGATCCATGCCACGTGTTCACAGTAGAAAGAGTGCATTGCAGTGTGAAAGTGACTGGATAAGCAGAGCCAATGAGAGCTGAATTAAGGAGACAGGAAGGAGCAATCGCCACCCTCACATTTAAAAGGAAGGCGGAAGGGAAGGGGCAGAAGAAGTAGATCGTGTTATCAACATGCTCATGTTGATCTAAACACAGCACTGATCATGTTCACTATAAACAGTAAGAGACAATTTTCAAACTGATCTTTATTAAAAATGATCAAAGTGTATTTACTTAATATACATTGTAAAGGGTTGAGCCAACTTAATTTTTTTTCTCTTTATTAGATATTTTCTTCATTTACATTTCACATGTTATTCAAAAATTTTCCCTTACCCTCCCGCATCCCCGCCCTGCTCCCCTACCCACCCCCTCCCACGTAATGGCCCTGGCAAATATTTTCTAAGGTGCTAGTGTTTTTATGATTTTCAGGATGTCATTAAAAAATTGAATGGATAGTTGGACTGTGAAAAGTTGCTGTAGGGTGACGTGAACAGATGGCTGGGTAGGACACACTGCTGTTAATAGATAAACTTGTCTGTAAGTGGAAGCTGCTTCCTTGTGCTTACCAGGTGTTCCAGACACTCCGGCCATTTCCAGCCTAACGCAGTGTTCCATCAGCCTGGCTATGTTATTTGCATATACCTGAGAATTACTTGCCTTGTGATATTATCATTATCCACAGACCTTATTTTTCAGGCAGTGTCAAGCAGAAAGGAAAGCCACAATTCTTCCTAAGCTTCACACCCACAACTATTTTTCCAGGACCCAAAGACACTGCCACCTCCTTTGAGACTTATGAGTAAAAAAGGGCTATCTGCAATTTCAAGGAAGAGTTAGCCAAAGTGTGCCCACAGCAGGACCACCTCTGTCTGGTGTCCAAAAGCCAAGGTATAGTGTTAGCTCTTCAGACAGTTTTTGCAGCTATGAAACAGCTTCTGAGATTTTGTGCAACGGAACTCTCCATGAACTAAACTGTTCAACAAGGCCATCTTAGGTATTAGCATCCAGAAACAAGGGACTTTGTTCATAGCGACTTAGTCTTGTAGTACCAGAGGATGGCAATATAAAGAGTGTTGGTCCTTCCCTTGAGGTGTCTGCTGCAGAGCACCTGTCTGTATATTTAGTCAGTCAGCACTGACCTTCAGAGATCTGATGAGTTCTAACAAAGAATGGTGACCAGGGCAGATGTGACTCTTAAAGCTAGAATAGTGGTTCCCATCCTTCCTATTGCTGTGAAACTTTAATATAGTTCCTCATTTGTGGGGACCCCCAACTATAAAATTATTTTTGTTGCTACTTCATAATGGCAATTTTGCTACTGCTCTGTATCATAATGTTAATGTTTTTTGGAGACAGAGGTTTGCCAGAGGGGTTGAGAGCCACCAGTTGAGGACCACTGAGCTATAGTCTAAAACATTTAACAGATGTTAGTACAACAAGAAGATGTCTATGGAGACAAGAAGTATGGGGTCCTTTCCGGTAGAGTTTTACGACATTTGGATTATCACAGGGGGATAAAAATTCCATTTTAAAGGAACTAGGGATTGTAAATTCACAGTCTGTAATTTTGCAAGTCTGGGGTGTCTTGTGGGGTGCTTTAGTCGGCTAGTCTTAGTAGTAGTCGGCTTGTCTCCCTAGTCATGGGGCTTGTAGTTGGGCAGCCATCAACCATGACCAAAACATAGACTTCAGTGGATCCTAGGTGTTCAAATAAGAACATATTTACTGGAAGAGAAACTACTGTGTTTCCATGCTCAGAAAGAAACATACTGTGGCTGTGTGTAGCTATCTAGGGATCACTGAATTCATTCTCTGCCTCAGACAAAGAAATAGGCATCTTGGAAAGACAGAAGGCCATGTGTGGAGGATGAGAAAGTAACTGCTTTATCCTT
Source organism: Mus minutoides (assembly GCA_902729485.2). NCBI lineage: Eukaryota > Metazoa > Chordata > Mammalia > Rodentia > Muridae > Mus > Mus minutoides. Next base: position 195,357 of record LR749819.1, on the reverse strand, counting down.
TCAGGATGACCGAAGCCTTTGTGAGTCCACAAAATGAATGGAATTTTATAAGGGGCTTCTGGGTCCCCCCTTTTCCCCTATTGGTCCTACTTTGATATCCACCCCCATGTCTCCCTACTGTTTCCCCTTGCAGTGTTTTGTGAGAACAAGAGCCACCAGTGCAGGGAGCCTGCTTTGCTTTCCCCGACTCCCTGACTGCTTCACAGAACCCAGTTTCTGTCTTGCCAGGATAACCAAGATAAGAAGCAGATTCTAATAGACCTTGATGTATGATTTTTAAAGTTCTCATTTTAACTAAGTATCCTGCTACTTGATTAACTTCATTCATCTTTAATTCGTTTAGTGTATTGAGCATCTTCTTTGTTGCCAGGTGCTAGACATGCAGAGATTAATGTGGCCCAGCCCTGGTTCTGGGTGTCCAGTGGATTAAGATTTATGTATGAACATAGTCATACTTCTACTGCATGTCTAAAAAAATGCAAATAAAAACAAAGGTAACAGAGGCAACAAAGGCAAATCTGAGTCTAGTCAGGAGGAAACGGCAGTTGAGCTGGGTTTTAAAATGACATTCCCCAGGTCGTGAGCAGGCAAGCTTCCAGGTAAAGGGCACATGAAGAGACCCAGATGCACCTCCTCATGGGAAAGTGTCCCATGCATGACTAGACAGGAACAAGGGAAGTCACTGGTTTGAGAACTGTCCAGCTGTTCCAAATAAACTTGAGCCAGAAGCTTTGTGAAAAGGCAGGCGCTGTGTTAAATGAGTACGAGACAGCTTTTCTTCTTTTAACATAGAAACTCAAGTTCGTGGGTACGTAAATGAATAGCTTTGGAATCTACTACTATGTCTATGGTTATATTTAACATCCACACCTATGAAACTGTTTCATGTGTCTCATCAAAACACTTACTCTTAACGTGACTGGCTAGCTGGAGAACCCACATAGTTCAATGCACTCTGGGGAAAATGGCCAATGTGTTGTTACCCAAAGCAAGATGAAAAATGACAGCCAATACTGTATACTAAAGATATGTTGTGTAAATATATATTTCTATTCTCATATTATCAGTCCATCGTTCACCTATGAAAAATTGAATATTCAACTGTCTCCTTATGCTGAGGGACTGTTTCCCTGAGTATTTGTGACTCTGCATGTCTTCTCACTGAGCTACAGGAGGGAATGTAAGATTAGGAGTTCAGAGGCTTCAGGGGGGTGGGGGTTTGTTCAGCTTCTCTTGTCCCTTCTCTCTCCACATTAAGACCCATTCAAGGCCTTCCTGGATGAGGCAAAGAAGTCCTGTGCCTCAGTGGAACAGGGCAGAGATGAGCTGCTAGGAGATCTAGCTTTTCACATAAATCCAGAAGGAACAGAAGACCTTTAACAGTGAGCAACTAAGCCCCGAGGTATTGGATACCTGTGAGTGGTGTGTGTGTGTGTGTGTGTGTGTGTGTGTGTGTGTGTGTGTGTGTTAGGAGGCTCAAAAGGGGACACTGCCCAAGATCAGTGTCAGCCTGTTCAGCTGCCACCTGGAGCCCATCTTCCTTATGGGAGTTTGGACAGGTGGCCATTTCTGGAGAGTTCCCCTGGGAGGTACTGTTGCTTCCAGCTCTGCCTCCTCCCTTCTTAAAGTGGTGGAAAGCCAGCCGACCTTCAGCAAATGACTCAGTGACAGCAACCCAGGGATGTCAATAAAACCCATTAAAAATGATAGCACCCTTTCATGCAGGCATGCAGCTCAGAGAATGAGTTCCTCCCACCCTCCCAGGCAGCCCTGGGTAGATTAGAGTGGGAATTGACATTCTCACAAATTTCCCATTTCCTGCCTGTATTTATCAGGAATCTAGGTCATGACAGCTCAGATCCTTCATGTCCTGAGAAGTGTATGCCCAGAGAAGGCAAAGCCCAAGGTCACTGTGCTTCTTCCTGTGCGCCTTCTGACTCTCTGCAAAAGAGAGAAACGTCTCAGCTCCAACATCCTGGTTACCAGTGGCTTCAGTACCAACTCAAGGGCATGCGTCTTGGCTGTGTGCTGTTCACACCAGCTGTTAGCACAGTTGTTGCACAGGTTTGGGCAGAAAGACCTTGGTGAAATGCACCTTGTTCTGTTTATTTTCCAAAGGACCTCCTTGAAGCTAGAGTTCCAAAGCAAAGCCAGCCCTCCTTTTCCTCCAGTCTTTCAAGTATGAGTCAGAGTCCTGCCAATGAATGACTATCAGATAAATAAAGAGAAAGTCATTTCTATAAGAGTTCTAATCCAGAACAATTTTATCAGAAACATACTTTAAGAGGACATAATGACCAGTAGTCTGAGCACCCAATAGTTATTTTCTTTTCACAAGCTCACTGCCAATCTTTGTCTACAGGCTGCATTATCACAACTTGGATCAATAGGCACATTTCTTCTGTTTTTTTTTCTTTTCATTTAGCATTAGACTCTCCTTCATAATTATCTCACCATTTGTGATTTCCTTAATACTCAAGGGAGCAGGAGAGATTTAATTTCTCATAACTTTCCTACAAGTAATAATATGTAACTTTGGCTTGCTTGGGGATTTTTTTTTAAATACTCCCAGGAGTGGAATTCATGGTTGCTGATATGTGGGGGTTTTTTTATTGATATTTTTTTAAATGACATCAATTTATGGTACCACTGCTATAACTATCACCGATTTGATTATAAATTTAAAGGCCTTGAGATAGTGTTATGGAAAAAGATGCCGAACTCAATGGAAAATGTGCCTGCTTGCTTGCTTTCTTGCTTGTTGCATAACTTCACTGAAGCCTGAATGGAGGACTGAGGGAGAAAGTGAATAAGAAATGGAGAGAGGAGTTTATGCAGGCAAGCACCTGTGACTGACTCAACATCCTTTCCTTCCAGGGTTTCTATTTCTGGTGGAGTAAGGGGCCCCTTTGAGTGTGAGATACATGACTGTCTAGGTTTTGTGCAAAGCTGCCCCCTCCTAGAGAGGGGACACCTGGAGCTGAGCCAGACAGAGAACCCTATGAGAGCCCGAGTATCTTGATGGTAGGCTGTGTTCCGAGTGGCTCCAGAGAACACACGGTCTTTGGGGCTTCTTTTGGAAGAATTCTTTAATTCATCTGAACTATTCATTCTGGGGCATTGTGATATGAGTCACTTGCCAAAGGCAAATGCTCTCGTAGATAGTGAATAGGAAATGATCCAGAGAGGTCTGGCTTTCTTTGCGGTCAGCTTCTCAACAGTGCTACTCCCGGATCCTAACGGTGCAGGGGCTGAGATCAGAGACCCCTAACAGAGTTGAAGGGATGTATGCTAGAGCACACATTATCACAGTCAGAATGCTGCTGTGGAAACACTTGAAGTGGGGTTCTGATGTGGGCTATTGGCTGTTACCTTCCAGGAGCTCCATTCTGTTGACTTCTCCACCCAGTAGGGTTATTGTGGTTCCCCAATTTGGGCACGGCACAAGCTCTGAGAAATGTTGTATGGCCTATGTACTAGACATGGCCCTAGGTGTGTCAGCCAAATTTATCCAGCTACAATACAATGAAAGCGACCTTTAGCCCTTAGCACTGTAGGTCTGGCTCATAGTCTGCACTGAATAAATTCACATCAGTAATGTAATATCTTCTGACCCTGACATCCATGCTTCTCCTCAGTATCCTATAGCCTCAGTGGATAAGTGTTGGATGTGTAGATCCTTTGTTTGGTACAAAAATCAGGTTTACTCATAAGTCTTATTACCTCTGAGGTAGCATCTATATTTAGTAGGGTCCATACCTCTATGGGTTTCTATCTGCTAGGAGTAACTGAAAATGATCACCCTTAACACTGCTAATTAAAGAGTTTACTACCTTTCTATCTTCTTGGAAGGGAGATACAAAGTGTTGACCATGTGCCATCGAGCTCTCAAAACCCTGCCCCATGAAAAGGCAGTGATAAAGCTTGTGCCTGTGTTCGTATGAAAGTGAGATGGTTCATGCAGGCCTGTGCTGAATGCAGTGGAGGACTCATGCTGGCAACCGGGAGCACTGCAACCCCTCTTTCCTTTTGCCAGCTTCATGGCTCCTCCTCTTCTCCGAACAGAAGAGAGGCCATGTTCCATGTTTAAAGCTCAACCACCAGCTTTGTTTCATGTGATGTTTCTTTGTTCTCCCCTAGGAGGTGCTTGAACTTGCTTTCTCCATCTTATATGACTCAAATTGCCAACTGAACTTTATTGCTCCTGATAAGCACGAGGTAAGAGGTCTTGGTAAGGTTTAATTGATGAGAGAAAAATAAGCAAAATTCTAGAATAGAAGAAATGTCACTCCTTGTAGAAACCTGGCTTTGAAAATCATGAATAGAAGGGTGTTTTTTTTGACATGGTAACCACCAGCTCAAACTTCTTAGCCCCTGAATCAGCCGCCATGCGTTTGCCCAGCTTCCCTTCTGTTACTATAACAAAATGCCTGCGGTTTGCATTTGATTTGGAATAACAGTTTACATTTGACCTCTACTTTCTGAGGCTTGAGTCTGTGGTCAGTTGCCTTTAGATGAGTGTCAGGTGCACATGGAGGAGGAAACCGCTTGCTTCGTGGCAGCAATGAGGCAGAGAGAAGGGCAGGGCCAATGTCCCAATGTCCCCCTTCAGGAATTTACCATACGAAGTCCTAACTCTTTCCACTGAGCTCACCTCCTGAAATGTCCAGCATCTCCCAATATTTTTCCTTTAACACAGTGTTTGGGGGATATTCAAAGTCTAGACTATAGAATGGTCTTAAAGAAAATTGATTCAGTATCAGCAAGAGCTTAACTAATCCAGAGGCAGAGGAGGCCCTGGCTCTGGCTTTGATGTGTACTGAATATTTAATTTTTGCTCTAGAACCTCTCCAGATAAACTGGTGTCTCTATTGGTGGGACCATCTGATGAAGTAGCTTCTGTACCAAGTCTCTTTAAGCTATTTTAAGAGGGCTAGGGCTGTCTTTGCTGTTGGAATTTTATTTCCAAGATGCTTTCCTTCCTTCTTGACATCTTGTTATATGTATAATTTGTTCCTCTTCTTGAAGCACACTGTCAGCTATATTTAAAATATTTAGCATAAGTCTAAGAAAATGCATTTGTAAAATAAAGTAGCAGTTACGGTTGATTTAACTTTTTTTCTCTTGTAAATTAGACCCCCACCATCATGCTTGAAACTTTATTTTTAGATAATACCATTCAAATTTTTGTTTTGCATGTAACTGCACAAACAGCATTTTAATAGAATCTGACTTTTGTTCTCATCTCCCTGAGGAGATTGAGCTCATTTAAAAGGTATTTAGTGTCTGGTTTTTTTTTTTCCTCTGGTTTGAAGGTTCTGAATAAAATTATCCATCCCAAAGAAAGAGGAAAGATTAGACACAAATCCTGCATTTAGAATGGTACTTAAATATAATCTCGTGTCACTTGACATTTCGTTTGCAGAAGGGTAAGACTTTGTCTTCATCTTTCTGAAAATAGATGCCATATCTTCCTATTTCTGTTTTTAAATAAAGTTGTGGTTATGAACAGGCCAACATATCCAAGATATAGAAGAGGCATAGAAAACAACCAAAAATAGAAGTTGGGCTGTTACTTAAGTCAGTGCCAAGCTATTTTCCCAGTGTGTGCATTAATTCCAGATAAGGATAAATGCTCTACGACTGCCAAGCTTTTTTTTTTCTTAACATAGCTGCCACTTCTTATAGACTCTATATGCTTATAAGAACTTTCGATTCCTTCAAGACACTTGCATATCTAGTATCACTTTATTTTCATAATTGCTGCATGAAATAGAAGGTTCTTTTTACAGATAATCTCATTTATCCAGGAGGGAAAGATGCCTCCCAAAACTGAATACCTGACAATGATAAAGATAATAACAGGGAGCCGGGCGTGGTGGCACATGCCTTTAATCCCAGCACTCGGGAGGCAGAGACAGGTGGATTTCTGAGTTCAAGGCCAGCCTGGTCTACAAAGTGAGTTCCAGGACAGTCAGGGCTATACAGAGAAACCCTGTCTCGAAAAGAACAAACAAACAAACAAACAAAACAAAAAAGCAAACAAACAGACAAAAAGGATAATAACAGGGTCTGAAATGATAGCTTGGTGGGAAAAGCTTGGTTCTCTGATAGCCAGAACTCATGTAAGAACCAGGTACCATAACATAGCACGGTCTGAATCTCAGCGCTTCTACAGTGTGATGGGAAGAGAAGAGTTTCCAGAAGTTCATGGGCCAGCTAGCCTGGCATGAACAGCAGTGAACAACAAAGAGACCCATTCTTAAACAAGGACCAAGACGAGGACCAACACTTCCACCCTGTGCTATACACATGCACACATGCACACGTGTTTGTGTGCACATGTGGACATACATACACACACCCACGGGATAAACTACTTCAGAGACCACCTGGAACCTTTGGTCTTTTGTAGTTCCATCAATGGCAACTTGAGTTCTCTGTGCAAACCTTTCTCACTTCCTATTTTATAGTGAAGTCATTGTCTTTCACTCTTCTGACACTTTCTCCTCTCTGACCTTAAAGGTCCTTGGAATTACACTGGGTCACCTAGACATTAGCTTTAATTTTTTCACACAACTTAAGCTCTTTCCTAGGTCTTGGGAGCAGACATCTTTGAAAGTCGAGTTTTCTGTCTACCCCAAGCTGCAGCATTATTGCAGTCTCTCTTTTCCAAGAGTTCCTGGTAGTCAGTCAGAAGTCTCACCTATTTCAAGTGCAGCCTCTGAGTAATCCAGGTGGTGTTTTCTTTTTTTGTTGCTTTGCCTCTTTTGTAAAGGTTAGCGTCCACAGATGATTGATTGCTGTCTAAACTCTGGCTCCACTAGAGTTTGCAAAAGGCCTTGTCTTAATTCTGTCATCCCCACTTTATTTATGAGTAAGAGGATTGTAAAGAGAACCAGGCCTCAACAACTGCTTGTGTTCCTAAAATTAAAATTGATTCCTTCACAAATTTCTAAAATAATAAGCATGTCCTAAAGAAGATAAAGAAGGTACATTTGATGTTTGAATATCATTATGATGTCAGAATTTAAACATATTTGTGTCTTCATATCTTCTTGCTGTTGTCTTTACTGAATAGGTTACCCTATCCTGGATAATAAAAGCATCACCAAGTTAGCTTATGAATCCTAGTGACATGGCCCTAGGTCTTTGATGCCTTTCTGGCTTTCTGGTTGGACAACATAGTCCAGATTCCCCTTGTATGTTTCCTGCTTTTCTTTTCTATCAAGCCTACTTACTTCTAATAGGAATTTTAGTAATTTGCAAAAAGAATCTTGGTAAAAAGATAAAATTATCACAATTTGATTATAATGTTTAGGCTTTTCACAAAACAAAGCTAAAAGTGAGATTTTACTGTAAAATATATCGTGAATTAGTGTTGAGAATTTCAACTCAAATTTAGTAGTACATGACTTTTGTTTATAGGTCAATGTAATTGTTGATGAAAAGCTCCCTGCCTGCTGCTTCTCAAAAGCACTATCGCTGTATGTTAATCTGTTCCAGGAAGGTAGCCAAGGCTAGGAAGTCTTTGTTCAAAGGACAATAGTCCTAGGACTTAGGGATCACTGTGGCATGTGGCCAGAGCTGTGAAGGCCTTTGGGAACACAGCACTCAGTAGCACCCATATCTGGGCGTTTGTCAGAACGATCTGGGAAGCTTTTGTAAATAAAGTCTCCTACCTCTGACCAACAAAATCAGTAATCTCCAGCCAGGGACTTAGGTATCTATTTCTATCTGTTATTTGTGAGCAGATGTGGTCAAAATGTCTGAGGTATTCATGAGCATACTGGTGCTTCGAGAGATGAGAGATGTTTTAACAGTGCATTTGAGTTTTAATGGGCTATATGCTTTGTCTGAGATCACACAGCTGAGGTAGAAAGAAATCCTTTCAGATTAATGCTGCTCTAATCAGGCATAGCTCTCACCAATGCCTTTGACATGCATCGTGGAAGACTTCCATGGGATCACTGTGGTTGTGGGTATCAACTGCTTCTGCTGAAATTTCCCATCACATGGTGGGACATGCCCTAGGTAATCAGACATGCAGTTCATAAGCTCATTGGGACCTGGAATTGGAGCTTGACCCAGAGATTGATTACAGGAAAAGATGGAATCAAGAGCAGATGTTATGAGGCATTCCAAACCAGCAAGAAGCAAAACAGTTGTCAGCATGGAATCCTAAATAGGGCAGCTTAACAGGTGAATAAGCAGCATCCAATACGCAGGCCATTTTCTGAGATCTTGGCTCTTTCTCCAGACACTAATGGTTCTCTTTTGAAGTTAGATCAGAACTCTACCCTCTGAAGAGGAATCTTCAAAGAACAATGTAGCTTTTCTGATAAATGGTATATGGTTCCTTCTCCCCAGAAGTTCATAGTCAACTGAACAGACAAAGACTATCATTTGTTTTATAAAGAAAACAAAAATGCTTAATAATGTAGTCCAGTGTGATTTCCAAAAGAGGTGATGTCCCTAGGAATAAATCACTAGAAGCCCTGGGTATTAAGGACCTGGACACAGGAGGTTCAGGCAGGCAGTCAACCTACATCTTCCTAAGATAACCAATGATGTTAGCAATGTAATGATGTAACCAATGACTGAGCAGCTGAAGGCTATTTTCTAGGTCTTATTTTGCTAAGAAACACAAAGACCACCTTGGCTTCATGGTGCAGCTGAGCTGTCAATATCTATGCTTAAATATTAGACATGGTAAGAAGGCATTAGGTACTAAACAGGGAACTGTGTTAAATATTAAGGAAGGGAATATTTGGCCTGCTGCTAAGCATAGACATACTGGGATACATTCCACCAACATCTTAATTAGCAATATGAGGGAATCCAATTCTTCATATTCCATAGGGAAACACTATTGCACATAAGAGCATGCTTCTAGAGTCAGGTGGCCTGAGTGCAAAACCTACCCACTCTCATATTTTCCTATCTCACTTCATCCTCTGTGCTTTGGTTCTCTTAACTTGAAAAACATATGATAACAGAAGTTCCTGTTTCTTCTGTTAAGTAGAAGGTACAGAGAGGGTGCGGGTATTAGATGAATCCCTAAGACCTCCCGGCACATGCTGGGTTCTAAGTGCCTATAATTGCTGTACCCATGATTATCATCAATGATGTTGACTGCCACCTCCTCTCCCACCAGTACTGCATCTGGACAGATGGGCTGAATGCACTGCTTGGGAAGGACATGATGAGTGACCTGACACGCAATGACCTGGACACCCTGCTGAGCATGGAGATCAAGCTCCGCCTGCTGGACCTGGAAAACGTCCAGATCCCAGATGCACCTCCGCCTATCCCCAAGGAGCCTAGCAACTATGACTTTGTCTATGACTGTAACTGAACTGCCTGGGCCCAGACACATTCCTCCCAAACTGGAAGATCTAGCTATCAGCAGAGAGCAGAGCAAACACATCCACATGTTGCAACCGCCCTTGGGTGGAGGGGAAGCTGCAGGTCAACCCTTCCTTTGGCCTCATTTTTAGCCCTAGCCTCTCACCCCTTTTTTGGCATCTCACCAACTCCTTCAATCTATTTCCTGACTTAGTGTTTTAGATCCTTTACCATTGCTACAGCTCAATGATGGGTCATAAGCAAAAGTCACCACTAGTAAGAAAGTCAAAGAGTCCTCTCATTATATCCAGCTATGGGCATTTCCTTCCTTCCCTCATTCTTGCCTGGAGTAGGAAAGCCAGTTAGCCCCAAGCTGCTCCATATTTACTCACCAAACCAAGAAAAATGCCTAAGGCCAGGGTTGGATAAAATAGCTCTGCTACTGGATAAGAAGACCAAAGGCCTCCTACCCCTTCTCTCTAGGGTCACCTCACATCATCAGCTCTGTGTGAGTTGAGATCGCTTTCACATTGCCTCTCTCTCCCTTTCCTGCCTTGGCCTTGCTCTGGTCCACTTTGGTCTCACATGTAGCAGCAGCATCCTCATTGTAGTTGTCTACAGCATCGGGTCCCCCAAACAGTCCCCAGAGTCCATGCCTGTTCCTTGTGTGCACTGTGACCATGACCAATCCCTCTATCACACTGTCTAGTCTTGGGCTTCCTCTCTTTTCCCCAGCCCAGACCTGCCTTCTTCATTTCTTCAAGCTCCCAGCCCTTAGCAGAAAGCACAAATGAAGTCAGTAGTCCTGCTCCATCTCTGATAGACTAAACCTAACCGCCCCTAAGGCGGCTGTTGCTATCCAACAGTTCCGTGTCATCTTCTCTCTGGGGCTCCTGCTACAACCCAGGTTTTCCAGGGTGGTCAAGCTGTCAGACATCCAAGTTTACATCGTTGTAATTATTATAGGTCTTTAAATTTTACAAGGGTTTGGGGTTATTTTGTTTTGTTTTGTTTTGTTGGCTTTGTTTTTGTATAAAAGAGTCTAACATTTTTTGCCAAACAGATATATATTTAATGAAGAGATACGTAAATGTGTGTACTTTCCAGCTTTTTTTTTTAATTATTTTAATCCCAAACATCTTCCTGAGAATAACATTCCCTTAAACATGCTGTGGAATAAAATTAAATGTGAAGAGTTGGGGAGCTGGTGTTTTGATTTAGTAATGTGGGCACTTGCTACTCCAGCATATCCATCACCTGGGAACTTGTTAGAGATGCAAAGCAGACAGCCCCTCCAGACTTCTGAACCTTGATGTTTGAGTAGGTCTTAATTTGGGAAGCACCAGTCGTGAGCTCTAAGCATTGCCGATATCATTTCTAGGAGGCACATCCCAACTCACCAAGGAAATGAGACTCACTGTACAAAAACATGATCTATTCCTTTTATATTGCTGCTTCCTCAGCATACTTCCCCATTATTTTCTCCTTACCATTTCATGACTTATAGAGCCAGTCCAATTAAAAACACTACTGACACCAAGGGGACATGTTGAACCACGGAAAAAGAATACAAACCCACACACCTGAAATCAGTTATGCCAAAGCCAATCTTACTGTGAATTAACAAGTTCCCGACAGAGCACAAGAGAGATTTCTTCTTAAGTTCAGCTCCCCTACAAATGTCACATGGATCGTAAACTCTCAGGGCTGGGAGGGATGGCAGAACCCCATGCAGTGCAGCTAAGCCACTCTGAACTGGCAGCCAAGCTCTGCTCTTTGTGGCTGTCAAAATGGTCAGTTACAGATTGGCCTGGGCTTCAGTGACATGGTCCAGAGCACTCCATAAATTGCAAAATCCATAGTCATTCACAGGGGTCATTCTTTCCACTAGAGTGCCCACATCCAAGTGTCAGGCTGACATTTCCTCCATCCTTAAGCTTGGACCTTAACACGCATGCCTTTCCTGACAGAGTCATCTACTGTTCTACCTGCTGTGTGATAAGTTAGATAAAAGAAAGTGGATAGAAGCATAACACTTTTCACTTCAAAATTTAAGAGACGCACCTCCTGTGGCCTGGATGGGAAGTATTCATCTCCTAGTATTCCTTCTTTGGTCCATAAATTAGAAATTTGTGGGGACAATTTTTTTCCTTTTCCATGTATATAGAATACATGTATGTGCACATGTGTGGGGAAGCACAGTGCTTTGGTCCATGTTACACTGGGTAGTGAGAAAGCCTCTATTGCTATGACCATTATCATATCTGTAGAGTGAATACACTGGAAATCCCCTCTTCTAGTGATCATGAGATATACAGCCTTGTGAACTGCATCCACACTCCTGTACTGTAGGACCCCAGAGTGTAGCCCTCCTTTCTAACCATCATTGTACCCACTGGCCGGTCCATTGTATACCCCATCCTCTGCTCTCTCCAGCCTCCAGTATTGACTCCTTATTCAGCTACAGGATTCCACTGTGGGTGTTCTGCTTACCGTCCTCGAGTGTATTTCATTTGATAATGTCTTCCAGTCCCACCCATGGTGTTGAAAGTGACTGTATTTTATCTTTTTATGGCTCCATAATAGTCCATTGTGTACCCACACCACCATTTATTTTTTTCACTCACCTGCTGGTGGGCACTGAAGTAGATCCCACATCACCAGGTTTTGTGAATACTGTTGCAGTAAATATGAGGACGGGTTTCTCCTGATTAGCTTTTGTTTCTCTTTAAGTATGTACATATGACACACCTCTTTATAGACTGACAGCATCTTAAGGACAAGCTGTTATTGTTCTGTTTTCCTTTTATTTTGTGGCAAGGTGGGGAAGGGTGGTTGCCCATACCCAACATCTCACCTCTCCCAAGGCTGCTTAAGACATTTCCCATACACATTGAGACCAGTGCCTCAAGTTGGGTCCTTCTGGCCTCAACTGTCCAAGCCCAAGCCAGCAAGGCCCATGTAACGCAGAAAAGAAACAAGAAGCCTGTTTATCATGAATTACAAGTTCTCTTCTGCAATCTAGCTTTATCTGAAATAAAAAATTTCATCTGAATTTTCTGATATTCAATTCCATAATAATCTCTGCAATTCCTTTTAAGAGCAGGGAATGCCAATGGTAACTTCAACCACAAAAGGTAGGATTCCAGTCCAGTGCACTGAGACTTTTGTCCATGTTAAAGGTGAAGCAACGTTAGAGTGTGACATAGTGGCAGACATTTCTAATCCCAGCACTCGGGAGGCAGTCAGGCTGATCTGTATGAGATCAAGCTTACCCTGGTCTACATAGTGAGTGCCAGCCCAGCCAGGGCTAAAGAGATGAGGAGCTCACATCTGTAATCCCACCAGAAGGATTTCACATTCAGGGTTAGCCTGGAGTACATAGTGAGACCCTGTCTCCAAAAGTTAACAACAGCAAATACTATGGTAATGGAAAATGAGGGAGTAAATGGCAGAAAATCTATTTAGAGCTTAGAAAATGTACTCACCATGGAAGAAAAAAAAAAAGCCTAGATAAAGCAAAGAGTTAGGAGGAAGGGAACACCTATGGCCACCCAGGAATCTGGAAGCCTCTCTGTGGCCAGTGGTAGGGTACACATAGAGCAAAAGGCTCTAATGGAGGAGGAGGAGGAGGAAGAGGAGGAGGAGGAGGAGGAGGAGAAGAAGAAGAAAAAGGAAGAAGAAGAAGAAGAAGAAGAAGAAGAAGAAGAAGAAGAAGAAGAAGAAGAAGAAGAAGAAGAAGAAGAAGAAGAAGAAGAAGAAGAGGAGGCATGGAGCAAGAATGGAGTGATGAGTGGGCAAGGGACTTTTACTTGAGGACAAAAGAAAATGCATTAGGAGTGTTGTTGTCCGTTTTAGCATTCACATGAAATACCACATAGCAGCTATGTGGGGGGAAAGATTAGAGTCAGAGAAATTGGAAGCTGACATAACAGCAAAGATGTTATTGAAAATAGTCCCAGGCTGGAACCTTTTGGACCCAGACTTTCAAATCTGCAATTGAAAAGGGGAGGGGGATGAAGTCATCAAAGAGGCAGCACAAGCTGGAGAGAGACTTAATTAAGCAGGGACTGAGGGAGAGAAAGCACAGAGGGCCCCTGGGCTTCCGGAATAATGCATGAGTAAGCAGATAATAGGGCCCGGCCCATATCTAACATCAAGAAGAAAGGCAGAAAGGGAGCGTTTAGGGAAGCATAATGAAATGAGATAATGCAATAGTTGGGTTTAGTTGGACTTCTCTGAATGGAAATTAAGATTTGGGGCAAGTCACTTAGCCATTGTGAGCCTCTTCCTTCACTTATAAAACGGAATTCTCATCAATTGGGAGTATGAATGTGATGTCTACAGCTGTCAGTGCTCAAAAAGTAGCCCCACCCTCTCCCCTTTTCCACCCTCCTCTTCCCACTCTCCCTCTCTTCTGTTATTCATAATAGTCTGAGACTAGGATCTTTATCACAGTTGAAGTAAATGGCACATTTTGAGCAATTCAGGAATCTGCACTTTTCTCTGTGGCTGGTGGGGGAGGGCACACACGGAGCTCTAACACTGTAGAAGAAGAAAAGCAGGGAGCAAGACTTTGGTGACAGAGTCAGCAGGGGACTTTTACTTAAGGACAAAAGAAAATTCATTAGGGGTGTCACTGAACATTTTAGAATTCAGAAATATAGTAAAACAGCAATGTCGGGGAAAGATTGGAGTCAAAGATATTAGAAGCAGATATAACAGCACAGATGTTATTGAAACAATCCAAAACAAGATCTTTTGGGGCACAGACTTTCAAATCTGCAATTGGAAAGAGGAGACCCTGTTTTATAAGGAGAGAGGAAAAATTAGAAAATTAAAACCCAACATAGTTGATGGAAGATCTGAGATAAAACAACAAAATCACAATTTAAAATAAGTCCGAGAAAGAGGGTTTGTATACTATGATACTATATGAAAATATAATTGGAATTAAATTTTTTATGTAATTTTATTTCTTCTAAGAGTAGCTATATATGTAAATTAATCACTTCAAGCCCACTTATTTTTAATTCAGAGAAATCATCAAGATATACTCAGATGAAGGAGAGAAATGACTACAATTTTTTAAACCTCCCAATATAAGGATAGTTTGTCCACTGAGTACCAAGCCTAAACCTGGACTTCCTGGAAACAGGTTGGGATATGCTGCTTTCATGTTTCTAAACATCATACTCAGAAGGAAATATCCTTCTCCCAAAGTTGGGAGAAGGCACCACATATATACTGTAGCACATGTGTACTCACACCGCACACACACATACACTCTCAGCCCGTCCATCCATACACAACACACACACACACACCACACACATACTCAACATATACATACTCAACACATACAAAGTCATACACACATTCACAACACATGCACATATATACAACACACACTCACAACATATACATTCACACACCAAACACATACACTCACATCACATGTACAGATACAACACACACACATAGCACATACACTCTCACACCTCACATGCACTCTCACACCATATATGTACACACACACAGATGACACACACAACATATACACAATAATAATAATAATTAATTTAAGATACTTAAATGTTTCTATGTTTGTGGAACCAAATAAGGATGTTGAATGTCCTGGACTATCATTCTTCATCTTATTCCTTAGAGATAGACTCTCTAATTGAATGTGAATCTTGGCTGTTGATGGCCATTAAGTCCCAGAGAGCCTCCTGTCCCCTCCTGAACCCTGCAGCCTTGGGGTTTCAGGCCTGCACAGCCATGCACAGTTGTTTCTTTTAAGTGGCTGCTGGAATCTGAACTGAGGTCCTCGTGATTGTACAGTAAGCACTCTTATTCACTAAGCCAACTCTCCAAGTCATTTAAATTCAATGGTCAGAAGGGGCGTAGATCCAGATGGCAAGGGGGTTGAGGAGGAACTGAGAGGAGTGGGGGGAAGGGGAAGCCATAATCAATATATGTTGCATACAAAAGATCTACTTTCAGTCAAAGAAAAATAAAAACACAACAAAACAGAAAAATAAAATCCTCGCCAAGAAGCTAACCTCTCCCTCTGCGGTTCACTCATCCTGCGCCATGCTGCTTCCAGGGACTCAGGCCTCAGCCAACCTACCACCATGGCTAGCACCAATCAGCCTCTCCTGTCACCTATGGGCAACTGCATTCCTATTTACACCCCGAATTTGTCTGTCCAAGATTTTTTTAAAAGCTTTAACTAGTAAAGAGGACTTCTGCCAATATGGGTAATTATTTTTAATAGACTCTTAGTCAACATTAATTTAAACTACCATCCAGATGCAAAAAAAAAAAAAGATCATCTTTAGGCCAGCCTTTGCAAGACCATAGTATCCCAAACTCAAACATCCATCAAAATGTCCCCTTTATTACAGACTAAGGACACAGATGTGAGGAAAAATTTTATTACATTCAGTAACTTTCATTGACTAAAGCCCTTAAAGGCACACAGCAACCTTTAAGTTGATGATTTTGAGAGCAGGGAGAATCAATTTTCTTAAAAAGTGTGTGGTCCTTGGTAGGTCAGCTGTGGATAGCACACACTGAACTTGATAGGTTATCTAAAAGAAAAAAAAAAGGATGTGGAGTCAAGACTGGGGTGAGAGTGAGTCGGGGAGGAGTGGAAAGGTGAATATAATCAAAATAAATTCCATGAAATTCTCAAATAACCAAGAAAATATTACATTAAATTTGTCCAATCCTTTTTAAACATCAAAATGTTTAACGATTATATTATAGCATAGTTATTACTTTCAGCAGATGATGTTTAGCATAGAGTAAATATTCAGTTAAATAATGCACACTAAAAACTTTCAGTTAGACCTTTCTGATGCCCAAAGACAAGCCCATGTCCACTTTGAGGGTCCTGTGAATTTGAGAATAAGATAAAATTCTATTCTTCCTTGCTAGCATGAATTAAAATCTTGTTTTCCATATCCAAATCTTATGCCCATCTTCACATAGGAAGTACCAAAGTGTCATGTGAAGGACAGACAGGTCAGGATTTGGATGTGACCTGGAAAACCAGGATCAGTGGTGCAACCTGCAGAGGTAAGGCTAAATATGGAAACTGAGTCACTGTGCAAAAGCTGAACGGGATCAGAAAAGATAGTACAGATCGTGGCTACAAGGTACTCTATCTGCTGCCAAAAATTAGTTGTAAAATCTCCATAGCTTGCCTTTGTTCGACATGAGATTGTGATGGATGCTTGACCTCTGTCTGCCATTAGTTCTAGCAGCTACTGTTCACTAGCTGCCTGGTACAAAACACAGTGCTCTATGCTTGTCTTTCCTGAAAGTGGTGGCCCTCTCTTTATAGTTTACCTTTTATGGCTTCGGCTACCTGAGCCAACTGTAAAAAATGTAAAAATTCATGCAATTTCTCCTGCATAGCATGACAAAATTGCACATCATTCCTTACCACCAACCCAGAATGTGACTGAACCTTCTTTGTTCTTTTGTTTTGCACAGCAATGCTGTAAATGCCATGCCTCCTGTCAGGCAGCAAACATCCCAGGTATCAGATGGACTGTCACAGTGACCTAGTGCTTGTGTTCAAGTAACACTTAAAAAAATACTTAACTGTGTCCACAAAATGCAAGGCGGGTGATGTTGTCAATTTCATTGTGGTGTGTGATTATGATCATTGTATTTTATTAGTGTGGCTGTCTTAGTGTACATAATTTACAAATTGAATTTTATGTTGAGTTTTTATGTATAGGAAACAACATGACATAGAGTTTATTACCCATGGCTTAAGGCATCCTTTGGAAGTCTGGGATCATGCCCTCAGCAAATAAAGAGAGAATAATATATTTCATGGTCTGACCATCCACTTTTCAGCCCTGGGTGCTGGTATTGTTACTTACTCTACAGATGAAAGGTCAAAGCTCAACCCCCATTGTCACTCAAGAAGAAAGGTGATGACACAGGAATTGTCAGTCCCCTCTGATTCTATGGGCTCAACCATATTATCAGGAGTTTGTGCTAATCATGCTAGCTGGTCCTTAACATTTCTAACTCTGGAGCCTCTTACTTCTCTCTAGGCTGGAGAAATAGATCATTTCATTTTTCTGATAGAATTCCTTATTTCCGACAGATTAATCCTCTTTGTAAGCCTCTGACCCATGCCTTGAACTTCAGTGTTCTTGGGGACATGAAGTCTTTACTGGAGTCTCTTTGAGGGATTGGGAGTGAGACAGATCCTATGATAGGCAGACAGATAGGGAGAAGGGCCATGACTAGGTGATAAAAATGGTGAACTGTGGGACCGTGAAAGGCAGTCTGTGTTCTGGTCAAGCGAGGCTTACTCCGGAGACCAAGTAGAAAATTCTACAAGGGACGGAACAGTGAGCTATGCTCCCAGACACAAACGCCTGACACCACAAGCCCTCAACTCCATCATTCTGTGGCATCCAGTCAGGTAGGCTGTCTAGACTCCACCCTCACAGTTACCTGGTAAGAGCCAGGTATGCTCCTCCCACCAGTAGGCCTTCCTGCGCTCTGGCCACCAGCCAGCCCAAGCTTCCCACCAAGCTAACAA
Source organism: Mus minutoides (assembly GCA_902729485.2). Taxonomy (NCBI): domain Eukaryota; kingdom Metazoa; phylum Chordata; class Mammalia; order Rodentia; family Muridae; genus Mus; species Mus minutoides. The sequence goes on along the minus strand of LR749819.1, from coordinate 177,431 downwards.
CAGCCCGAGCGAGCTAGCCATACTCTTGCCCTCTCGCCACCAGCGCTTTCTCCCCCTTCCCCATTTCCCTTTGGCCCTAGGGCAGACTGAGTTGCCCCCATCCATTCTCAGCTCTTCTGCGGTATGGTGCCCCGCAATGACCTGCAATGCCAAAGAGCTTGACCCTGTTGTCTGTGGCTTCAGTGAGGCCCAGGGACCCCAGACTGCTCCCTCTCCACCCACTGAGGACTAGGTTTTCACAGCCATATGCCCACCTGGTCAGCATGGAGAGTGCACGGCAGTCCTCCTCATCTGTCTGCTCAGAACCCCAGAGCTCTGGCAGGACATGGGTCATCTCTCCCACCCCTTTATTTCCCCGCGTTTGGTACCCGACAGTGAACTTCCAACACGGCTGCTTTCTTCCCCATAGACCTGAGATCTGTGGGCTTATTTCTTGCCACGAGGTTCTCTGTTCATGAACTGGCTCAGCATGTTACACAGCAATCATCTCATCAGCTACCCTGTCTTTCTTCAACCTGATGAGCCATAAATTAGGGGAGGAGGACCTTTTAGAAACTTAAAAATCCCAGCCCTCAAGATTTTTTTTTTTTACTACTTTTATTAGATATTTTCTTCATTTACATTTCAAGTGTTATCCAGCTAGTTCCCTATATCCTCCCCCCTCCCGGCCCTGCTCCCCTACCCACCCACTCCCACCCCTTGGCCCCTGCGTTCCCCTGTATTGGGGCATATAAAGTCTGCATAACCAAGGGGCCTCTCTTCCCACTGATGGCNCACATGCTTTTCCTCACCTGCAATAAAAGCCCATTTTTCAACTGCTGACTCAATCTGCTCCTGTTTGCAGCCTTTGAAAGTTTTCCACTGCTACCTGTGGTGCTCAATATCTTACCTGCTTTTTAATTCTTTAACTGTTAGAGAAAAAGGAACCCAACCAAGACACCTAGATGGTTAGCACCTTGGCTCCATGCCTTGTCTGCTCACTCTCAAACTTCAGCATGTACACATACAGCTGGATCAATTCTCCAAGAATGGTCACCAGTTTTTATGTTCCATAATCTCTTCTCCTGGTCAGAAAATTTAGGAGAATTTTCTCACTGTCCTCAATAGCTCCTACAAATTCTGATATATCCTGTTCTCTCAACTCATTTCTTCTTGATTCTTCTGTTTGTTCTGTCCCTCTTGGGTAGCTTCTCTAAGTGCTTCTCCATTCTTTTTGGGAGCCTATGAACACTGGAGGGATGCTTTATTAGAGAATTAGATTAAAATATATATGCTCAACCATTAAGAACATATGCTGCTCTGTAGACTACCTGTGTCAGGTGGCTTACGCTGCCTGTGACTCCAGCTCCAGGGGTTTCTGATACCTCTGGCATCTTCATGCACCTGAATTCATCCCCATCCATAATACCTACAAACATATACAGATAATTAAAAATAAAACAACTCATAGGTGATTGGTAGATGTGTAGATGGATGAATAGATTAGATAGATAAATGATAGGTAGGTGATAGATAGATAGATAGATAGATAGATGACATATAGATAGATGATAGATAATGATTGATAGATAAATATAAATAGATAAATATAGAAGTTAAAATTACAAAATCATTCTATATTATAAAGAATATAGAGTTCTTAAGTGCTCTGCTGCATTTTCCCCATTGCAAACTAGCAATTCTTTTCCAGGTGAGAACAATCTTTATCAGGATTGTTTCTCAGGAAATCTCAGAATTTCCATATGTTACCATGACAAAATGCCAAGGAAAAGGGCACAAGCACCTGGGGTGGGAGCAGACTTCAGACTCAGCCGCACATGCTGCTAGGTGGGTTGTATTGCTGCTGTGAGTTGGTCATCCATACACAGGGCTCTCCAGGAGCCCATGGTTGACTGACTTGGCCTGTCTGAAGAGAAAAACAATGTCATATCACTCTCCTATCCTGTCCCACGGCCATCTATCCTGGCACCTACTGTGAGTGTAAAGAGAAGAAATGAATAGTCAAACATGCAGTTTCATTTGGCCCAAGTTATTTCAGCATCTGTAAAGCAAGAATTCATCTATCACAAATAAAGTCATTATCGAAGCAGCTGTTACCCAGACGTGACTCCCAGCTGGGCGGATAGGAGGGCAATTTATCTCTGAGCAGCAGCTTGGCAGCATCCAACCTGCCACCTTTGAAGAGGATTCTTCAGAACATAAGATCCAAGACGATACAGATGAAATGTCTCTTTAATTCTTTTCGAGATAATTCCAATTGCATCTTACTGTGTATTAAAAACTTTAAAAATTGGAGAATCTAAAAACAAATGCCTAGAGAAGAATTATTTGTAATCAAAATAATAACTGTCATAATATATTTAATATATCCCCCATCCTGTCTCATAAGGTTGAGACTACAGTCTATATCTATATGTGTTTGTGTCACCAACTAAAATCCATCACCTGGAGAGGGTAAGTCACACAACTGTCCTGTTTAACCAATTGTCCTGGGGTTACAATAGTGACGCTAGTGATCTCCTTCCAAATCTCTTTACACAAGGCCATGCACAAGGACCTTCTGAAAACTCCCTGACAGGTCTGAAGACTCACCTTCACATGCAAAGAGTCTCACTTTTCAAAGGTTAGCATCAGCACATGGGAAGAATAGCAAAATTAGCAAAGCCTATGTATTACATGAAGGAAAACTGAATGAAAGACTTCGAGTCCAAAGAAACTGAGCTGATGCAGGGTGGGGCAGAGATGGAAAGAAGAGTGAATTTAGAACCTAAGTTGAGACTAATATGTACGTCTCCTCTATGCTCTTTGACGGTTCCTGATTGTCCATTTGACACATATAAAATCACCTGGGAAGGGAGTCTCAGGGAGGAACTGTTCAGGTTATGCTCTGGGCGTGCTTGTTCCCCTCTCCTCTCTACCACAGATATAATGTGACAAGTTCTCTCAAGTCCCTGTCACAACGGCCCCCTTGCTATGATGGTCTACAATATGGAGCTATGAGCCAAGTAAACTTGGATTTCTCAAGCTGCTTCTGTCTGGGTGTTTCATCACAGGGACAAAAGAGAAGATGAGACACTTGGTAATTGATTTGTGTTCACTGCAATCCATTTAAATATTTCGCCACAATCTTCTTTAAAAAAAAAATCCCTTTAAGAACTGAAGATAAACTGGACAGGATGGTGCATGCCTGCAATCCCGTTAGTTGAGAAAGCGGGGGCAGTAGAAAGGAGGCACAGTGTCCTGTACTGTCTCAAAAACAATAAAAACAAACAAACAAACATAACAAGAAAGGGAAATATAGAAAGCATACTCCTTACTCCAGGGAATGTGGGAATTACAGTATTCATCCTCTGCAGGGAAAGTTTTCCAGCTTCATCCCTGTTGATAATTGTGAACAGATGACACCCAGGTGACATGCTGATGTGGAGGGTGACTACTACCGTGAGGATGTTTGACAGCATTCAGGCTCTCCACCCACTGTGCCAAGAGTGTCAGCCCCTTATTCCCTAGTTCTGATAATTAAATGGCTCCCAATATTGCCCGTTGTCCCTGGGGAGGCAAAAATCACTCCAAGTTGAGAACCATTAAACCACACAGGCAAGCCATACCGGTCACAGGTGCTTCAGTGGAAACATTAAGATGCTAGAGCTCATAGATACAGCTGTGTCTGGGTCTGAAAAGACAGGCTATACAGATGGAGTATAACTTATAACTTAGTCCTCTTGACAACCTCAGAAGGTCAGCCTTGTTCCTTTTCATTAATGGTGGAAAAACTGTTGCTCAGAGAAAGTGAATTCCTGTCCAGATCCATCACATAGCAGGTAAATATGAGTCCCCTCCTCCACCTCCTCAGTCCAGAAAGATACTGCCAAGGGGTAGGAACAACTCATGAATTCTAGATGTACACAACCTGTAACACAGAGCAGGAGGAGATGGATTTAAATGGAGGCATGCTTACCCGACACCAAAAACTTAATGCTTCCACAGATAAGATTTTATCCACATTTCGAAACCCTTCAGTTTGTTTAGAATTACACTGTCAGCAAAATTGTCATTGGAGTATTTTGCGTACTGATTGGGTTCCGCAATTAAGTCTTCCTTGATGAGAGCGCATTAGGGCTAATTTTAAATCTGATTGCTGTCAGCAAGGCATCCACTTGAAGCTGCTTTCTCATAAGCACCAGTGAATTTTTTTTTCCCCAGGAATGCCAGCATCAGAGCTTGCTGCCCGAAGTCTCTGAAGACGCATTGCCATTCCCACCTTGGTAAATCCCCCTCAGAACTGTCAGTTCACAGTGTGTTAAGCTCAAAATGCCTTGATGCACGGGAAGCGCCAGTGAGTCTCCAGAGCCCAGAGATACTGTGCATCTTAGTGAGGGCCTGAATTGAGATAGCAGCAGAAGATTGAGCTTCTAATCAGATTACTGAGACAAAAGGCTCCCGGGCCATGGCCCGAGGTCCCTTGACTGGAATCCTCCTGTATTAATAAAAATAATATATGGCTTGCTCTGCTCCATTGTGGCAGGACAAAGGCAGAGAGGAATTGGCATGGATTATTAAGTAGCCTTTTGGCCCTAAAGCTTTCTACTCTGTCTCAGATCTGTCAGTCTTTCTTTGAATAAAACATGTGTTAACCAGAACAGAATTTGTGAAGTGTGATCTCTGTAGACCATGTCAGCCAGTAGAAAGGGATGGCCAGCTCCCTTCTACTGTCTAAAATGAGATTATGCTCCAGTGACTGTGCGAAGTCATGTCAAGTAGGACAGTATAGAGTATGCCCAGGGATGTAGGCCCCACCCCTTAAAGGTTCGACCATCTCAGTACTACCACAGAGAAAGTTCCCACATAGAGAACTTTGGAGACAGACCAAATCCAAGCCGTGAAATAGCCTAAGGGGAAACAGCAAGCCAGCCATACATTTGGATGCTTGGCAGCACAGGAAGCAGAGAGCATGGGAGGAAGCTCCCAGTTTGGGTTTTATACTGAAGGCTCACTCACCTTTAAGTTGTGGGGAAGTAGCTGAGCTGTAAACTTGACCTCCAGCTCAGTGAGGAGGACCTCCCTCATTCTGGAAGACCCATTCAGGCTTTAGAGTGCCCATGGCCTCTGCAAACAGTTGCTTGTTTTCTTGTGACTTTCATTGCTGTCATTATTGCTTTTAATATTTCAAGCTTAAAAACATCTTTGCTAAATGTGATTTGGTGAGTTTTATTTTTTATTTAATTTAATAATTAATTGGTTTTTGTTAATTTCTCTTTTCCCGATCTAAGGTATCTTCTTGAACTTATGTTCCCAATCACTCCTCAACCTTCTACATGTTCAATGTTTGTGCCTTTAAAAAATTTATTCTCTGATTTTTTTAATATACTTTTATCGTATTCTTTCCTGTTCTCCAACTCTTCCCAGACTCTCCCCTCACCTACGTCCATGTCCTTCCTCTCTTAAGGAAGGAAGGAAGGAAGGAAGGAAGACGCCACTAAAACTATGTAGTCCCAGTCCACTGTCCCTGCTTTTTTCACTCTCTGGTCGCAGGGCAACCTATAACAAACTAGGATCTTGAACAAAAGTTCCAGATATAATTCTCAATGCACAAGAGCAGACTAGATGTCTTTCCCCTTACTCCTCACCCAATTTCTTTATAATGCTGCCGATAGATTTTCCACATAGGATTTTAGAAATGAAGCCCAAGAGTACACACATCTGCACTTCTTACCCTGTAAGGCAAAACCTGTTTTACTTCAGGATTAAAGTTCACTTCCAGCCCCAGTGTGGAAATAGCTCAAGGTGAGTAGTCAGCTAGACTCTGTTGTCAGAACAAGTTAAATAATTGGGGTGGTCTTACCTCACAAGCCTTGGGGTCTAAGAAGCTATTTTATCATATGGAGGAAAGCACTTGACTCCATCTCTCATGCAGGTGTAGGTCCAACTTATTTTTTATTAGCTATTGCTTTCTGAATCTTGGATTTTTCTAGAAAAGGAGGTAGATGGTTGGGATCAATTTCTTCCAAGTACCATTTATGCTATTAAAAACACCTTTTGAAATCACTATTTGCAAGTACCAGACATCTTGTCCACGAGAGACTCTTAGCCTCTGTGAGTTTTAGTCAATAAATAGATAAATCAGGACAAACTGCGGGTAACTCAGCCAACAATCTATGTGCTTTGCGGAAGCACAGCCCAGGTTCACTGCTCCACCAGAAATACTCCAAGGCTCATCACTGTGCCTGGAACCCAGCAAGAATTCAAAAGTAATTCTCAACAATGTGATCTCTATGCACAGAGAGTATGACAGTGGAGGATAATCTACTCCAAGTCCCATCATAGTAAATCAAAGTCAATAACAAGAGCTGTACCTAAAAAGCATACAGGTGCTTGATCCACCTCTCAGAATCTCAATCCTCTCATCTGTAAACTGGAGATTAGCTTGGAGATGCAGTGTGTAGTGAAATATTTATGTAAATATGTTTGTCCTGTGAAGTGGAAGTTTCTGGTTTCTTTTTTAAAAAGTCAGTTGCGTCACATGATATTTTTGACTCTCCCCTCACCGACGTCCATGTCCTTCCTCTCTTAAGGAAGGAAGGAAGGAAGGAAGGAAGGAAGGAAGGAAGGAAGGAAGGAAGGAAGGAAGGAAGGATATATTGATCATATACACACACTATTGGTCCCAATGGCCACTCTTTCAAAACAGGAAAGAATACGATAAAAGTATATTAAAAGTATATTAAAAAAAAAATCAGAGAATAAATGATATATTGTGAGAAGGCACATGATGTTTTACTGAGAAAAGACACTTGAAAGGTCTTGTGTGATGTTTAGAAAGAATATCAATAGAACCCCACAGACAGTAAAAGGACCCTCATGCATGGCAATGCCATGCAATGCCTCAATGGTCTTTAATGGTCTTCTCTTGTCTTCACTTCATAGAGAGAAATGTGCCAAAGAACTTCTTGTAGTGTTCTGACTGATCCTGGGCACCTCTGTTGATTTGTGCTAATGCTTTGGAGCCTTCTGGTTTCTGCCGGATTATGCCACCTCTACTAATTTGTGTTTGGTGTTTGCTCTGGGACCGTACTGCTGGTATCCTGAAAAGAAAGAGTGGAATCACCCCCGAAGAACTACTTCTAAACAGGTGCACAGCCCACCTTTCCTACTAACCTTGTTTTTCCCCCTATTTCTAGCTGGTGGGATAGAAGAGAGGTTGAAGCATTCAAGAACTGCAAATAAAGTAGGGTTAGAAAAATCTAAGCCTATAATCTTGTTGCTGACCTAAAAACAAACTTGCACAAGGGGTTTAGCCCAGTGGTACAGAACTTGCTGAGCATGTAGGAGACCCTGGAATACATCCCTAGAATCACAAACTATTTTTTTTTTCATAAAAAGAAAACAAGTGAGGGCTATGAGGAAGCCTATGTCAAACTATGGCATTGTTAACAGAAACAAGAAGTCAGCTGCTTCTTTTGTTAATGCTTAGAGATTAGCTTGGCAACATGGAAATGGCCAGGGAAACTTCAGCCTGTTATAGTGTTGGATGCTGCCACTACACCACCTGCAGGGTCGATCTGTGTTCCAGTGTAAGACATTGAACTGTTTTGAAAGAGTGGCCATTGGGACCAATAGTGTGTGTCAGAGCAGTGTTCTCATGAGTTATCTATTTCCCTCCCACAAATGATCACATTTGCTATTTCACAGTTTTTATGGGTCAGTAATGTGAGGGTAGATGAACACCACTCATAAGATAGGGCTGTAGTTATCCATGGATTTGACTAGGGCCCAGGAACAGCCTCGCATATAGCTAAATCACAGGATTGACAAACCATGCTTATTGTTGGTGAGAAGCCTCGGCTTCTTTCAATAGGGATCTATAAAATTCTTTAGTGTCCCCAAGACATGACAGTTGACTTTGTTCAGGAAGAAGTCCAAGGACACACAGCGTAGAAGCTTCAGAAATTTTTTATAGTCTAGCTATAGAAGTGACACTTTATGGCATCTGTCATATTCTGCTGGTTATAAAAACTAACCCTCATTATGAGAAGGGAACCACAAGACATGTATCCCAGGAAATAAGAAATATGAACAGCTACTTTAGCAACTGAGAAACTGCTCAGCAAAACACATCATCATTATGTCTGTCAAACATAAAAACAAGTGCTCCATTTGCACTTTAGACAAACCTCTTAGGACTGACTGACCCAGTTTGAGAACGATTGCTCCATCATACTTAAGTATATCTACCTATTCCTCTATTCAAGTGTAAACCTACTTAATCATGTCTACCAATTCCTCTATACAAGTGTAAGCCTACTTAAGCATGTCTACCTATTCCTCTATACAAGTGTAAAAGTATTGAAGTTATCATGAATGTTTGCTATGAGGAATGAGATTTGGGGTGAGGAGGGACTAGCCTCTGCCACTTCTTCAAATAGGAAATCATTTTAAGTGTTATTGTGCAATCCCCATAGATGTTTTCCTGTTATGTCTGAATTTCTTTTGGACTTTAAGGCAGAAAGAACAAGTTATAAGAGCACAGGCTGTACACACTTACACTGTCTCTTGCTACATTAAGATAGAAGTTAATTCTGGGGAATACCGCTAACGGAAAAACACCTGTTCTTGCTTGCCATGTTCCTCTCCAAAGAATTGGAAGCTAATCAAGGAGAGGCAAGGTGGCCTAGTTTCTCTCCCTCACCCCTCCTGCCTCTGTGCTTGCATACCTGCAGGACAGAGCAGACACTTTGGAGAGAACATGGTGGTGCAAGTGAGTGAGGATGGCCTTGTTTTAACAGCCCAACTGCTCCCACTGTCCTACTTCCTCCATCTATTTATACAGCCCCACATCACGTAGAGAGGGGTTGCTCAGATCAAAACTCCCCAGTTGATTTCAATTGATCAAGGCCATACACTGATCCGTGTTCTCACTCAGGGTTTTATCCAGAATGAGGCTCTGAGCAGCAAGGGTGAGTATAGACAGATGAGTGGAGGTCTGAGAAGAAGAGAAATGAGACGGACAGAAATGCAGTCATATGAGCAACAGATCACAGGCTACTGTCTTTGTTAGATCTGGCTTACTTTTGTAATATCCCATTACCAATGATTTTCTGTTCTCCAGGAAGGTTCTGGGAAAAATGGAGGCTGACAGCCCCAGATTCTGTGTCCAGGAACTTTTCTGTGTTCAGTGAGTCCCTGTCTCCATACTTCCCCTCTTGTCCTTCGCACACTATTCACTGGGATAAAGCACCCATTTTTAATTCACCTGGATAAACAGCACCAGTGAATTATTAGGCCCAGGAACATGAACAACCTGAGATCCTTCATTCATGTCCATTCATTGGGCAAGTATTAGGCTTTTTTCTGATGAATGGCCTTATTATAGACAAGTGTTCTGAAACAGATGTGTACTTGTGGACACTATTAAAATATAAAATATTAAAGCAGAACTTTAATATTGTGTGTGTGTGTGTGTGTGTGTGTGTGTGTTTATTTACTGGCATAGAATGTTTAAAAGTGTCTACACACTGATTCTTGATGAAGATTTAGGTGGCAAAGCCATGCTCAGTGTAAAAGGTGATGATAGTTGATCCAAGATACCTAAACAAATCTCCCTTATCTAGTTTATATGATCTAGGTAACCCATGCCAACTGTTAAAGAATCCATATCTTGATGGTTGTGGAAAGGCCAAAATCTTGAATGCAAATTCTCTAGCATAAGGAGAGACTAGGAAATTAAGTTTCAATTAATAACTAATGTGAATCATCTCTTTCAAAGGTACAACTCAATAGTTTTTAGGATATCAGAAATATTGTAAACCATTACCATTATCTAACTCCAGAATATTTTGATCATGCCAAAAAGAAACCTTATCACCACTACCAGTCACTCCCAGTTTTTCTGCCCTGCAATCTGCAGCAACCAACTAGTCTGTTTTCTGTCTCAATCTGACCATTCTGGACACTTTATAGGAATGGAACTTTAAGATTTATGATCTTTTATGGTTGGAAAAATTTTTTTCCAACTTTTATTAGATATTTTCTTCATTTACATTTCAAGTGTTATCCAGAAAGTTCCCTGTACCCTCCCCCCCTCCCGGCCCTGCTCCCCTACCCACCCACTCCCACTTCTTGGCCCTGGCATTCCCCTGTATTGGGGCATATAAAGTCTGCATGACCAAGGGGCCTCTCTTCCCAATGATGGCCAACTAGGCCATTCTCTTCTATATATGCAGCTATAGACATGAGCTCAGGGGGTACTAGTTAGTTCATGGTTATTCTTTATGGTTGGAAAATTTATCTTGCCTAATAGTTTCAAGGTTCATTCACATGAAAGATTTATCAATACTTCCCTTCTTTTATTGCTCAATAGTATTTTGTTACATACATATATAATATTTTGTACATCTTTTATTTATATAGAAGTGTTTTTTTTGTTTTTTGTTTTTGTTTTGTTTTATTTTGAGACAGAGCCTCATGTAGCCCAAGCTGACTTCAAACTTGCTAGTAGGTAAAGATGATTTTAAAGTTTT